>JBBPJS010000648.1:0-14866 GCA_038088835.1 Singerocomus rubriflavus | reverse complement strand
TGAAGGCCAATGATGGGCCAAGTGAATCGAGTCAAGTCGAACTCTTTGATTCAGGAACGACTCGCCATATCTCCCCATACCAAGAACGCTTCGAGAACCTCGTCAATATCCTGGATAAGTCATTTACAGCTGCCAATTGTCAGAAGTTTGTCGCGACTGGTGTCAGCGACATGATTATTGAAGTATCAAATGGGTACGACGTGTCGAAATTGCAACTTACCAAAGTCCTGTACTCATCAGAGGTTGGGTACACACTTGTGTCCATTGGTCATCTTGACGAGCTTGGGCTCATGACAACTTTTGCCAAAGGTTTCTGCACCATCCAGGGATCAGATGGTGAAATGATCAGAAGAATTCCATGTACCTCAAAAGGACTGTATCGCGTCATACATGAACATAAGGCAGCCAATATAGCTAGCGAGGCTATAACCGTCTTGGAGCTCCATCGCTGTTTTGGTCACATCGCACTGGCAGTTGCTTGTTCTCTCATCAAAAATGGGCTTGTCAGCGGAGTGAAAATTGAGGAATCAAAGAACGACACCACCCTTGACTTCTGCAAGTCCTGCATCTATGGGAAGGCAATCAGAAAGCCAATTTCCAAGAAGCGTGAGAGGGAGCATGTGACAGAGGTTGGTGCACTCATTTGATCCGATGTCTGAGGGCCTGCACCAGTGGCCACATTGGGCAACAAACAATACTATGTTACCTTCACAGATGACCACTCGCGACTCACCCATATGTATGCGATTCGCCGAAAGAGTGAAACTTTCCATTCTTATCAAAAGTTCGAGGCATGGCTCGACAGACAGCTTGCAGTGAAGATTCGCATGCTGCACTCAGATTGGGGTGGGGAGTACCAAGGAAAGGAGTTTGTGGCTTACCTGCAGCATCAGAGAACTGTGCAACAATTTACTGCATATGACACCCCTCAGCACAATGGTGTTGCCAAGCGACTGAATTGGACCATACTCGAACAAGTTCAAGCTTTGCTCCATGCGAGTGGGTTGCCGAAGTTCCTATGGGGAGAGGCAGCGCAACACGTCATATGGTTAAAGAATCGAACACCTACCAAGGTACTAGATGGGCAAACCCCCTACGAGGTCACTTTCGGGTGAAAACCTGACCTAAATCGAGTCCATGAGTGGGGAAGCAAGGTGTATATATGCACCGAGAGAGGGGATAAACTTAGTTGGCATGTCAAGATGGTTAGGTGGATGGAAGTCGATGAACAAATGGAGAACAGTCACCGAGTGTATTGGCCAATGAAATGCACCATCACCGTTGAGCAGAATGTGTATTGGAAGCCGTCACAGCATGACATCGAGGGGGAGGAAGAAGCAACTTACCCAAGCAATGTCACGCAAGCGTACGTATACAACTCTGAGCCTAAAATCACTTATCCATTGCCAGCACCGCAAATCATGATCACCGCACCACCCTTACCAATGCCATGTGCCTCTGTGCCAAGCCCCATCAGCCAATCTCGTCCTAAACGAGCCTGCCAGCTCAGCCAACACATGCTTGACATCATCAATGGGAAGGCCACAAACGTGACACCAGCCAAAGGTATCCAGCTCCTTGACCTCATTGCTGATGCCCCTGAGCCAGACAGCAGCCCCACAACCCTTGAGGGGGAGGGAACAGCCGAGCAGATGCTTACTGCAACCGATTACGACAACATTGAACTGGCGCTCATACTAAACGAGATGATTGCCGAAGCCAAGGCACTGGAACCCGCTTCACTAGCCAAAACCAAGCGTCGACCCGATTGGCTACAGTGGGAGCAAGGCATCAATGAGGAGCTCGCCACACTCCACAAGGCCGGCACTTGGGATCTCGTCGATCCACCTGCTGGGGCAAATATAGTCAGTTCAAAGTGGGTTTTCTGAGCAAAGAAAGATGCTGCTGGAAATATCGTACATCACAAAGTGCGCCTGGTTGTGCAAGGCTTTTCACAGGTACCCGGGGTCGATTATTTCGACACGTATGCTCCTGTCGCCAAGCTCGCTTCCATTCAGACCATCCTCGCACTTGCTGCTCACCTAGATCTCGAGCTCCATCAAATAGACATCAAAGGAGCATACTTGAATGGTGAGTTACAAGACAATGAATGCATCTACATGTGGCAGCCGCCCAGATATGCTGACCCGAATCACCCCTGCCGAGTCTGCCGTTTACACAAAATGTTGTACGGACTGAAGCAAAGTGGTTGCAGATGGTATCAGAAGCTAGTGGAGATCCTTATCAAGGATCTAGGCTTCAAACAATGTGAAGTCGACCAAGCAGTATTCATCAAGTGACCAAAAAGGGGCGTTAATCATTATTGTCGTGCATGTAGATGACTGCACTATAGCTGCAACCACCATCGCCCTCATTATTGAATTCAAGGAGTCAATTCGCAGGCATGTCAAGATCATGGATCTCGGCGAATTACACTGGCTACTAGGCATACAGGTCACTCGAAACCATGACAACTGCACCATCGCACTCTCCCAATGTTCCTACCTCAAGTCCATCACTCACCATTTTGGATTTGATGAACTCAAACCTGTGTCGACACCAATGGAACCCAGCACCAAGCTCATCAATGCCCAATCGCCCGCGACAGGTGCAGAGTATGTGCAGATGCAGCATATCCCTTATCAGGAAGCCGTTGACTTATTAATGTATGCGGCACTTGGCACGCGCCCCGACATTTCATATGTGGTGTCAACTATCTCACGCTTCTGCAGCAACCCTGGAATGCCCCATTGGGATGCTGTATGGCGCATTTACAGGTATCTAATCATGACAAGGGATCTACAGCTGACGTATGGAGGAGCCGAGAAGTCACTGGAAGGATACATAGACGCTGATGGTAGCATGGCCAAGGATCGCAAGGCCATATCAGGATATGCCTTCCTGATCAACAGAGGGGCTGTATCATGGGTGTCAAAGAAACAGGAAATCATATCATTGTCAACGACTGAGAGCGAGTATGTTGCAGCAACCCATGCAACGAAAGAAGCATTATGGCTGTGCTCCTTCATAGGTGAAGTCTTCACTATGCCTGACTCGCCTACCACACTCTTTTCAGACAACCAGTTGGCGATCGCACTCACTAAGGACCACCAATACCACACGCATACTAAGCACATAGACATTCATTTTCATTTTATTCACTGGGTGCTCGACGACGGTAAAATTCGACTTGTATTTTGTCCCACAGATGATATGGTCATGGACACACTCACCAAGGCCCTCCCCTCTCCAAAAGTCAAACATTTTGTGTCAGAACTCAGACTGCGCGCGGCTTAAGGGGAAGTGTTGGAATGCCAAGTGTGTTGGAATAACAAGCGCACGCATAGCCCGGACCGCGACCAGCTCAACAGATCACCGGTGTGCACATAGACTGTCGTGTCATCATTCCTCCTATATACATAGACCGTATGGACACTCTCATAGCCTCCATTGTGTACTTACAGTTTTCTGTATTTCTGTGTCTGGAGCTCTGAAAGCTCCTTATACTTCCTTTTGGTTAGCATCATTTCTACTTCGTATATAAGACATGCTTTTCATGTACAAACACCTTAGTCCGTTACATTGAGCAATGACTGAGGTAAGCTATCTACTTTCCATTCCATTAGATACATCTGAACTCACTGGTACATAGTATATTGATATTAGGTGAATATATAGTCCGTTACATTGAGCAACGACTGAGTATATTGATATCAGTTGTGTGCCCGCATCCCCGATCAAGTGCATATTTCTATTAAACATTTATCATAGCATTTATCTTTTTTCTAGTGGCAAGATAGAAACTGCTGTTTAGACTGCCAAAACTCTTTTTAACATTATTAACCAACCTTTCAATTCTAATATAGTCTGCCAGCACTTGAAAAAATCTGGCATAAAGACTATAGTCAAAAAGAAATCTCCTTTCTTTCTATTGAGATTTCTAATGAAACACTATATTTCTTGAACAACAATTGCAACTAGATGCAGCTTTGCAGATATCATGCAGGGTTTTGCCACACAGACCACATAGACATAAAGACAATGGAAGAGATATGGTAAAGAATAGGTGGAGTAGTGTTATGAATATTGTATGATACTTAGCATAATGACTACATGCTTGCATGCATGAGTGCTTATAACAAACCATTTCCCTGGTCACATGACATTTTCCATTCCTTTACATTATCATAACTTCACCTTGTCACATCATCACATCTTATCACCTTTTTACCTTTTCATGACAGTCACACCTTTATACCAATCATTTTCCATTCCCAATTACCTTACCTTTCTCATTTTCATTGTTTGCTCTGATTGGTATAATTTCTTATCAAAATAACATTTCAATCACAACTCTGCAAGATCCTAGATGGATCTCTGCCACAATCTCTCTCTGATCAGTCACACTTTGTGTTATGACATTGCATACATACTTGTGCACACTCATGAATATACCCTGCATACTTTGTGTTAGTGTAAGGGTGTTGCAGAACTGAAGAGTTATGCTGCACTACCAACTAACCCAACCAACCCAGCAGATGACCAGAATGAATAAAGGAATCCTTGAGATGATGTCCAGATGTAGAGAGTGCTGAATAGCAGGGATAAGGGTTTTGGAGATAAGGATAGGACTAAGTTGGGATGTCTTCATAGATGAACTTCAGAACTACTCTTGCAAGTCCTTTCTAATACTATACTCTTGTGATAGTATGCCAGCTTCCTCCTAATATCATAACCTAATGTTAATGGCATAATTGTGTTTGTACTGTGGGGTGAGGATTTGGGTACTTGGGTAATCACATGGCTGTTTCCAGATTGCCATCCTTAAGAATGAAGTCAGTGTCACCATAGACCATGGGTATGTATGATAACCCCAATGGTGTTCCAATGAGAGTGTGATACTACTTATGGCTTAAATATCTGTGGAATATAGGAACTAATATAATAAGGTCATTTAGCAGTGAGAGCTTCTCATGACTGCAGGTATAACATCAAGGAACATTATGATGGTGTTTCTATTACATAATCTTTGATGGTTTTGAGGTTCAGTTAATCTTCCAAAGAATGTCTTCTATACTTTAAGATCTGGGTTCTGACTTGATGAGGTACAAGCTTGCTTGTTGGTCTTACATTGGCAGTTCAGTAGTACAAGGATCAATACAATAGGGATGAGGAAAGGGGATTGGCTTTATCTCCAGACATGCCTTACTCCTAGGGAACCAATGAAGGTCTGGTAGGTGAATAGCTGTCCTTTACTTAAAACTTCACTAGGCCACCTTGGTAGGCAGGGTAGGAGAGGTACAAACAAGTGGATTAGGCTGGGGGAATAGCCCTTGTCATAACCCCTCTATTTATACATTACAGGAGTGAGCATAGACCAAGCTATGTCTTGGGTCTAGGGTATATGCTATTAATGCTATAGGCTATACTATATGAAAGGGTAGTGCCCATAAGGAGAACATTAGGCATCTCATTGTAGAATGGAAGGAATGGAGATAAAGATGCAGGAACTAGGGTAGAGGGAATAATTGATCACAAGATGTAATAATCAAGGAGTGGGATCATGGCAGAGATCCATCTAGGATCTTGCAGGGTTTATGATTAAGATGCAATCTTGATGTGTGATCATACTGATTGGAGGGGACAATAGAAATGAGGAAAGTATGGTGATTGAGAATGGAAAATGATTAATGTGATGTCATGAAAGTTGTGAAGAAATGAAGAGGTGATAGGATGTAATATATATGATGGGTGATGTTGAGCAACCAGGTGAAACACATAACCCTGCCTATATCCATCACCTTATAACCCATTGGGCAATCTGGCATCACCAAGAGAATCCTAAAGCTATTGTGAAGAGAAGAAGCTAGAACAGCAGAGAGGGAGGTGGAGTGAGGAAAGGGTGATTTACAACACCTTGACAAACTCTTGCATCATTAGTGTTACTAGGACTATTGCACCTAGTATGCATTCTTCTAATACTAGCTCTTATGAGACTAGCATAATTGTGGTTGAGCCATGGAGTGAGGAGTTGGGCTCTCAGGTAATCACATGGCTATCTCCAGGTTGCCAACCTTGAAAGCTGGTTAGGGGTGCCACCCCACCTTGGGGCATTCCACACAGCATTTCAATGAGGTCTTCTCCAAGGCCATAGCACAAGGAGAAACAACTAATAAATAACATCTGTTAATATGATAAGAGAAGCCAGCAGCATATGCCTATGCAACCCACAGATATAATATCTTCAAGTGCATTGCAATAATGTCTTGCATCACATGGGTTTTCTACATCAGGTTAGTGCCCTCACAAAGATGGGTGAATACTTCAATAAACATTGGCTTTGAGTTGTCTTGACTGTGGCTTCATCTTAACTGAGTCTCAAGCTTGCATGATCACACAGAATAAAGATAGGAGGGGAGGAGTGAAGATGAGACTGCATCCAGGCAATGCCTCACTCCCAGGCAGTCCAAAGACCAGGTGGGTGAATAGCTACCTTGTTACTTGCTGTTCCTTAAACATTACCAGGCCACCAGTGAAGGCAGAGTGGGAGAGGTAAACAAGTGGATTTAGCTGGAGGGATACCAGCCCTTGTGCAACCCCTTATATACAGTACAGGAGAGTGCACAGACCAAGCTGTGACTTACTATCTATGGTATATGGTATTAATGCTATTGGATACTAGGTTAAAGAGTTTAGTCCATGAGTAAAAGATTAGGTAGCCTTATGCATTAGAATGGAAGAAGCAGATATGAAGCTGCAAGGTTTAATGTAAAAGGGAAGATTAATCACAAGATATGAAAGATCAGAATAGGGATCATGGCAGAGATCATCAAGATCCTGCAGGGTCATGATCAAGATTGTTATTTTGATAAGAAATTGTACTAATTGAATGGTAAGGGTGGAGATGAGAAAGGTGTAATTGTTACATTTTCTATCATCTTATGCCAAGTTACGTCTACTCTAGACTATGCAACATACTAGTGTCAACTCTTTCTTCTTCATTAACTACTGAATGCTGACTCATCACTTTCTTTCCCATGCCATTGCCTGTGCTTCTACTTCTGCTCTTCATTTCCATGCACAGCTTGATTCTCTATCCATCAGCATTTCCTTTCTCATATTCCTTTTATGCTATTGGTTACCATAGCTGTGGGTCACTCTACTTTAGCCATTGGCTACCACAGCTATAGGTTGCCCTCTTTATGCTATAGGATACCACAACCACGGGTCACTTTCATATCTGCCCTAGAGTATGGTCCATGCATACCATGTACACCTATATATACCTGTATATACTTGTATGATACTCTAGCTTTCATCTTCCTTGTACCACTTCATACATGATATCCCTAGCAATCTAGTTGCTACTCACTTCCTTGACTGTGCACCTTAGTCTTCACAACTAGGCCTTACTCTTGAAGGATAGCATTTATGCTACGCCCTTCTAAACCTTCATATAAGCCATTGACCCCAACTTAAGTCCCAAGGGCTATGTTCTGTCTTGCCCAAGGCAGCACATAACAAAAGATGAAAGCTCTTCTACTGCAACCAGTCCTAGCTAGGTCGCTCCCATTGTCAACATGTCACAACCCCCTCATCCCACTATTAACCCCTGGTAGTCTCCATACACCACCCACACCCAAGCCCAATCCTCCTTTGAAGAAGAAGGATTGTTATCAGATACTGAATCTGACCCAGACATTACCCCATCAAACCTAGCTGCTGACCTGCTTGCCACCCAGCTTAGCCATGTCCTATCTGCTCAGGCATCTATTTCCAGAGTACTGACACCACTGTTGCCCCCTACTGTCCATCAAACTCTCTTATTTGCCTCTGCTACCACCTCTCCTATAGCTATGTCCACTGCTGCCAAACCCATCAAACTGAGGCTCAGAACCCCTAAACACTTTGATGGTGACCACAAGAAAGCCATCCCTTAACTCAACACCATCATGTTCTATCTTGCCATTAATGAGGAAGTATACAACACCTCAGCTAAGAAAATAGCCTTTGCCCTCTTATTCATGACCAAGGGCTCCACAGCAACATGGGCTGAAAACTTCTGCATAAAGGCCTATGATAGCACCACTGATAACATCAATATGGGTACCTATCAAAGGTTTCTCAAAGCCTTCCATGAAGCATACCAAAATCAACAAGTTGTCACCAATGCCATCATGTGGCTTGCCACCACCTGGATGGCAATGAACAAGAAGAGGGAATATGAATCCTCAATCCAAGAATACAATGCCCACTTTGCCATAAAGAAATCAGAGGTGGAGATCACTAAGAACCATGTACTAATTAGCTATTATGCAGCAGCTATTCCTATACCTATCATGTGCTGCATCTATGGAATGGAGAAAGTTCCCACCACTGTAGAAGAATGAATAACATGCACCACTGCATTCATCTCACAAAATGAATGGGCCAATTGCATTGCCCAACAATTTGCAAACCCCTGTCACCTTTATGTCTTCTGCCTGGCACACTCCAACCCCACAAGAGATCCTAATGCCATGAATGTGGATGCAATCAAGGTTAACAAATTAAGCTCTGAAGAGCACAAGAGATGCCTTGATCTCAAACTTTGCTTCAGATGCTAATAACCCAGCCACTGAAGTGAACAATGCCCCAAGTACAAAAACACTTCCTCCCCTCCACTAATAAAGAAGACTCATGTCATCTCCTTGAATACACTCAAAATCGAGAAGGTAAGTGACAGTGGAGATGAAGATGAGGAGACAGCCATGGTTAGCAGAATATTGGGTTTTTAAAGTGGGGACAGCCTAAGACACCCAACTCTCCCTACTATATATATACTAAAGTAGAAAAGAATAAAAGACAATCCCTTTCTTTCTTGGTCAATCTACTAGTATCCACTACTTGAAGTGTCAAAGCAACAGCCCTAGTTGACAGTAGGGCCAAAATCAACTGCATAGATTGGCACTATGCAAAACGAAACAATCTCCCCCTTAAGAGGTTGACAAAACCCATACAAATCTTAAATGTTGATTCATTCCTGAACAAACAAGGAACTGCCAAGTATGGAACCACCTTGTATGTCAACTTAGAAAAAGTCATACACAAGATCCACTTCATAGCTATACATTGTGGTTCTAACAACCTCATCCTTGGAGCACTGTGGCTCCATAAAATAAACCCTTGCATCAACTGGACCACAAAGATCATCAAGATCCCCCTGACCACAGACAAGTCAGAAGAATACACTAGAATGCATGCCAAAAACATGACACTTCCCACTCAGACCAGACAAATCCACATGGTCAGAAAAAAAACCCTCCACTTCTTCAACTACCTATACTGGAGGTCTCATGATGAACAACTCACTCAGGATATATGAGTATCAACCATAAACTGAATAAAGAAGGTAGGGCAAAGATTTGTAAGGGCAACCATATCAACCAACCTTGCCATCGATGCCCTCCAAAACAAGCCAAAAATAGTTCTTCCCAACTGATACAAAGAATTCACCAAAGTTTTTGCTGAACCCACCAATAACCAACTACCTCCATCTCAATCCTATGATCACAAGATCCACCTCAGAGAAACCTTCAAACTGTGGATCAGCAAAGTATACTTCCTGAACCCTGAAGAAAGAACCACCACAAAAGGATTCATTGAAGAAAACTTGAAATTAGAAAAGATACGACCATCTAAATCCCCTCAGGCCTTCTCATTCTTCTTTGTCAAAAAGAAGGACAGGAAACTTCAACCATGTCAGGATTATTGATATGTCAATAAACACACCATTCGAGATGCTTACCCACTACCTCTTATCTCCGACCTCATGAACAAACTCAAGGATGCCAAGGTGTTCATCAAGTTTGATGTCTGATGGGGTTACAACAACATTTGGATAAAAGAAGGACACCAATGGAAAGCTGCCTTTGTCACTCACAAGGGGCTTTATGAACTGATGGTAATGTTTTTTGAGCTGTCCAATTCCTCAGCAACCTTTCAATGATTCATGAATGAATTCTTCACTAATCTCATTGCTGAAGGATGGCTGGTAATTTATATGAATGACTTACTGATCTTCTCACCTGATCAGAAAACCCATGATAAGTGAACATGCCATGTTTTAGAATGCATGAAATGCTTGAAGCTCCACTTAAAACTGGAAAAGTGCAACTTCAACAAATAGGAAGTTGATTATCTAGGTATGGTAGTCAAACCCAAATAAATCACCATGGACTCCATAAAACTGGATGGAATTGCCAAGTGGCCCATGCCACAATCAGTAAAGGAAGTACAGTTATTTCTCAGATTCACCAATTTCTACAGGAAGTTCATTCCCAGCTACTCCACCCTCATATGCCCCCTCATTGACCTCACCAAGAAAATGCAACCCTGGAACTGGACCCCAATCTGTGAGCATATGTTCACCACCCTGAAAAATTTATTCCTTGACAAACCCATCCTCACCTTCTCCAATACCTTGCGGCCATTCATCATCTCAACCGATGCTTCCCTCTTCACCTCCAGCAGGATCCTCTCCCAGATGGGGACCAATGGCCAACTCCATCCCTGTTCATACATCTCCCAAGCATTCTTCCCAGTGAAATGCAATTATGACATTTACAACTGAGAACTTCTTGCCATAATCCGTGCCTTGAAGGCATGGAGACACTACCTACAAGGCACCGGACACCCCATCACTATTTTCACTGACCACAAAAACCTCATGTATTTTCAGAAAGCCCAGAAACTCAACCAATGCCAAGCTAGATGGCTTCTCGACCTTGTAAACTATGACTTTCAACTTCATCACATCTCTAGCACTCAACTTATCACACCAGATGCCCTCTCATGCCAGCCAGATCATGGCGGCCTTCACTCCAACAATGAATATGTTATACTACTACCCCCTTCCCTCTTTGTTAATCTCATTAACGCTGACCTCTCCTCTCACATCTGCTACCAGACAGAAAACAACCCCTTTGCTGCAGACATTTTCAATTGGCTGGACCCTTCAACTCCCATTCATCTTTGCCCCTGCCCTGGATCATTCCATGTCCAGAATGAACTTCTATCCTACCAATGCCGCCTCTATGTACCTTCTAACGTCCGCAACTCCATTCTCTGGTAGTGCCATGACCATGAATCTGCCAGTCACCCAGGTCTACAAAAGACCCTAGCCTTTATCACCCAACACTATTGGTGGCCAGGGCTTGCCAGTTCTGTATGCTCTTACATTCAAAATTATATTATTTGCCAGGCCAATAAGGCAAACATGCATCCTATCACTCCTCCTTTGCAGCTAATCACCTCCATCTGCCTGCGATCCTTTCAGCAGATTAGCTGCGACCTCATTACTGATCTGCCTCCCTCCCATGGGTATAATGCCCTCATGGTCTTATAAAGGGGGTAATTCTCTGTTCCACTACAAAAACTGCCACCACAGCTAACATTACCACTTTATTCTTCAAAGCTGTTTACTGACACTTTGGACTCTATGACAAAATCATATCCAATCGGGGCCCATAATTTGCATTCAACTTCGCCTATGCCCTTGGAAAACTACTTAACTATGACCTCGCTCTTTTCACAGCATACCACCCCCAGACAAACGGTCAAATAGAACAAGTCAACCAATGTTGAGCGACCCAAGAAACACTATAACAACCCTGCCTATATCCATCACCATAACCCATCGGGTGATCTGGCATCACCAAGAGAGTCCTTGAGCAGTCACGGATAGAAGAATGCTTGAACAGCGAGAGGGAGTTGGAAGTGAGGAAAGGGTGATCTACAACACCTTGACGAACTATTGCATTGTCAGTATAGCAATGGACTATTGCACCGTGCTCGCATCCTCCTAATACCAGCACCTAAGAGACTGGCATAATTGTTGACGACCCTTGGGGCGAGGAGTCCAAGTCTTGGGTAATTGCATGGCTATCTCCAGGTTGCCAACCTTGAAAGCTGATCAGGGGTGCCACCCCATCTCGGGGTCAACACACAGTATTCCCAACGAGATCTTCTATGAGGCCGCAGCCAAGTAGGAACACTAATAGATACTGATTAATATGATAAGGGAAGCCAGCAGCATTCGCCTATGCAACCTGCAGGTATAACATCCACAGAGCCTTGCAATAAGGTTGTATCACATAGAGTTTCTATCATCATTAGTGTCCTTCACAAAGAGAGGACAATACCACAAAGAACATTGGCTTCGAGTTGTCTTGACCGTGACATCGTCTTGACCGGGTCTCGAGCTTGCATGACCACACAGTAAGAGAAAGGGAGAGGAAGAGTAGTGGACCGCATCCAGGCAATGCCTCACTCCTGGGCAGTCCGAAGACTGGGCAGGCGAATAGCTACCTTGTTACTTGTTATGCCTTGAACATCACTAGGCCACCTTTGCAGGCAGAGTAGAAGAGGTGAACAAGTGGATTTGGCTGGGGGATAACAGCCCTTGCACAACCCCTTATATACGATACAGAAGAGTGCATAGACCAAGCTGTGACTTACTATCTATGGTATACGGTATTAATGCTATTGGCTCTATAGTAAAAGATAAGAGTCCATGAGGAAAAGGTTAGGCAACTCATCTATCAGAATGGAAGAAGTGGAGATGAAGTTGCAGGGAGTAATATAAATGGAAGATTGATCACAAGATGTGAAAGATCTGAATGGGGATCATGGCAGAGATCATTAAGATCTTGCAGGGTCGTGATCAAGATGGGAATCTCGATAAGAGATCGTACCGATCAGAGGGTAAGGGCGGAGATGAGAAAGGCATGGAAGCCTTGAGGATGTGGGAGAGAATCTAGATGATCAGTGTAAGATCGTGAAGGTCGTGAAGAGGTGAAGATGTGAAACATGTGATGGGTGAAGGCATGATAGTGTGAAGGAACAGGGTAATCACGTGATCAGGGAAAGAGAAGTCATGTGACCCGCAGGTCACATGATCGTGCCCAACGCTAACACAGAGTACGTTGGGAGAGTCATTCATGCACTTGCTAACACAAAGTACAAGGCATGATGGTGATGTCATAACAACCAAGAGGTAGAGACATACCTCCATATCTACTGTGGAAACCACCCCACCAGCTGGACTGAAACCATCACTCATGCTGAATTCACACACAATCACCATCCTCATTCAGTAACAGAGAAATCCCCATTCTTCCTCCTTATAGGCTTTAAACCATGCCCACTCCCTGATATACCCCTAATGTCAGAAAACCCATTCACAGACATCCATGTCAAACAGTTAATTGAGGCATGGAATGAAGCCAATGCTGCCCATGACCTTGCATGAATGTGAATGCAAAGCAGAAGCACACACCATTACAAACCCTTCAGGAAAGGAGACCTGGTATGATTAGAAGCCACTAACCTAAAGTGACAGATGTCAAACCCAAAATTCGCCCAAAAGTGTGAAGGCCCCTTCACTATCACAGAAGTAATATCCCCTGTTGTATTCAAATTAAGACTACCAAAGACATGGAAGATCCACTCAGTCTTCCATGCATTCCTTCTCTCCCTATATAGAACAAATAGAACTATGCCTGTGCCCCCTCTCCCAGAACTGATTGATGGCAAAAAAGAATATGAAATAGAACAAATCAGGTGACACTGCAGACCCTCATCATCCTGCACATTCCTGATCTAATGAAAAGGATATGGCCCAGAGGATGACTCATGAGTCTTAGAACAGGATCTGTCTCATGCCCAACAGCTTCTCCAAGACTATAAGAAATGACACCATCTTTGAAACCCAACCAACTGCTCCTTCCTCACCATGGCCTACTATATTTCTGTCTGCAAACTTACTTTCATGTCTCAAAACCTCACCATCATCATTGACCACATCTTCAACAGCAATGTCACAACCCCAGTCATCCACTCACACCAGGAGCTTCCCCAGCCTGGACAGACTACTGATACATCATCATTTCCTGCTTCTGATTCAATGAACACTTCATCTTTGACCAGCCTCCTCTCAAATAAGGAGGAGGCAAACTCTTTTATTAACTCTACTTTTGATGCTTCTCTGCAATGTAAAATCCTCTCCATAGACTTACCCCTTTATGCCCATAGAATGCATAATGGCTGGCATGATGTCAACTATGCCCTCCGAGTATAATTGTTCACTCAAGACATACACCTCACCATCCCTATTGAGGCTCACCTTGACATGGGGTCTCTCCTTCAATTGTTATATACTGCATTCCTCACACTGCAGCACCTTCATGCCACATCCACTCATACCCACAACAACTCAAATGCAATGTGTGCATTTCTCACTGCTGTCATAACCTCCATCACTATATCCCTAGAAAACTCACTGCTAGAAATGGCATATCAAATGGAGTTCAGGGAGTTTCTAGATGGATTAGACAAGTACCTCTGTAACTTATCCAGTGAAGATGCTGACTCTGCCACTCTCATATCCTCTCCATTAGCATCCTCTGCCCCACTCAGCTTCAACAAAATGATGATCATTGAATGCCTAGAGACCTACTGGACCAGTGCTCAAGGACGAGTCATCCTACCCCCATCCCATCCACAATACAATGAAGCTTGCTTCCAATGTCATCGTCTGGGGCATGTCCAGATAAACTGTCCTATATACCAGTGCCCATTTTGCATGCTTTGGCACCCTGGGCACTCACGGAAATGATACTCTTTTCACAGATCTAATTTCCTCCCAGTAGATCTCACCATTACTCGCTCTCCCCTGCAATCTGCATTATCCTCATCATGTGACTCTTTCAATCCCCCCTTCATCTGCAGCTTGCCTGTTCAGCAAATCCAGAGACATAGGGGCCACAAACACCCCCAATTGCACATCACCCCACTACACATCCTGCCACCATCCTGATTCATGGAC
>JBBPJS010000647.1:0-14872 GCA_038088835.1 Singerocomus rubriflavus | reverse complement strand
GTAATGTTATGTTTTCTTTCTTTTCTCTTGTCTATGCTTTTTCTCATTTGTCACCTCCCTTCTGGTCATTAACCCAGACTCATCCATTAATGTTCTGTCATAGCTGTGCTTCTTCCTCTGATCTTCTTTTCTGTGCATGGCATGCTTCCTTTGATTGACACCTTTACTTCCTCCTTGTGTTTCATGTGAATAGCTTCCTGATTGACATGTATACTTCTTTCATGATCTTCCTTGTCATTTTACCCTAACAGCTGCTACCTGTCTCACCCTGACAGCTGTCAATCACTCCATATGGATAGGTAGATCTCTATTCATTCCTATACTTATCCTTCTCTCACACCAGCCCTACATACTGGTCTGTGTGCATTCTAGAGACATATATAAAGCAGGTACTTTACTATACATCTCCTTAGCTTAGTTCTCCCTTACTTTTATCCCTTGTATTCTAGCTACCTTGCAACATAGTTTGCTTGGTGCTGTCTCCTTGTCCCTAAGCTTCAAGGATCCACTAGATAGTCTTGGCTATAAGACTTGTTTGTTCTCTACACAAGACCTCATACATGACTCATCCCCATTCCTATTGTTCACAAGGGACTTCAAGGGCTACACTTGCCTCTACCTGGAACAAGCATAACAATAACAGGCTAGTAAAGGGAACTGTAAAGTTTGAAGGGGGTTTTATAATGATGTGGGGATGTATGACTTGGCAAGGAGTTGACTATGCAGCTAAGATTGATGGTAGGATGGATGGAGATCTCTACCTTCAAATTTTGAAGGATGAGCTGCAGAACATCATGCAGTACTATGATCTCAATCCTTCTGATGTCATCTTTCAGCAAGACAATGACCCCAAGCATACATGCAAAAAGATCAAGGAATGGCTAGATAAACAGGAATTCAAGACTATAATATGGCCTGCCCAGTCTCCTGATATTAACCCTCTTGAATACCTATGGGGATATATCAAAAGAAGGCTTGGAGAGTATGAGAATCCTTTTAATGGAGTAGTGGAGTTATGGGAGAGAATTCAAGTGGAGTGGGAAAAATACCAGCTAAGAAATGTCAGAAGTTGATTGAAAGCATGCCCAGAAGGATTTAGGCAGTGCTTAGAGCAAAAGGAGGCCATACCAAGTACTAATGATACTCAAATACCAAAAGTGAATAAACTGTTGCAATGAGATTACTGTTTTACAATGGCTATATCTCATCAGGCCCTGAATGGAATCACATGACCTAGGGGGCAATGTTGTAGCCAAGAGTATGTACATTAATTCATCTCACCAACACTGAGCATGATTCCCACATATAATTGCAATATGCTTCATGTATTGAATTGAGGTCAAACATTGCAATGGTTTTTTCACTCACTGTATAACCCATTGCTCACATGTATAAGATTTATTGAAGCTGCTAACAGAGTTATCTATTGCTCACCATATTATATTTTTTGGCCTAAGATTTGCACCAATCATTCTACCTTTTGGACATCTTATATTTTTAGACAGCATTGTCAAAGTGTATATGTTGAGCAAAGAGCATTATAAACTACCAGAAGCTTTTTTCAAATTGCAAAGTGTGTTCCAAAAGTCCAATAAGATTATGATACAGCTACAAACATACCAGAACATTATGCTGTTTGTGCCAAGGTTTATAAGTCACTTATAACACACTGCCACAACTCAGAATTATTTGTAACATTGGTCACATTTGATATCACTAAGCCACTTTGAAGGATAGCTAGGCACTTCTGATAGTCTTCTTCTCCAATATCACCTGCATGGGACAGCACCTCCTGTGTGTCGACTATGAGCACCATGACCATCAGCCGTGATTCCTCGAGTGTCAATAAGGGGTCGACTCACAATTACGCTGACTGTGGTGAGGGGAGTTGTATTCTTGCCCACCAGTCTTGTGAACAGTATCTAATCGTCGTGCATCGCCGATGATCGATCAGCTGAGGCAAATACAGGAGGCGACTCACGCCTTGACTGGGACTCTTCACTGCCTGTAGCCGCAGAGAGGACTTGCTCGGCGAGACCAAAGAGGGATGACTAGAAGCAGATCAACCAGCGCAAAGGGGGTATGGGTCTGTGCTCACCATGGTTGTATCAGTAACCAAACAACTTGTGTCGACGATAGATAGATAGGCTCCGCAGTGCGAGAGTATATTCTATTCTGGGGTGTAGAACACCCGATCCACTTTTAGCTCAACATTTGGTCCGATGCGCTCAATCCAGTTAGTACATTTCCGAGTATACGACATGGTAGAGTATCAAGTCGCGCTACAAACTGAAGACGCCAGCCTGCTCCATTCTCTCCGCCGTCTGTATGGGACTTGGCACAACACGGGTCCGAAGTCATACCGATGGCGACTGGGAGAACACCGCTGAAGAGATAAAGCACATGAGACATAGTCACGTGCAGGCACCAGAGATGATCGGATCCGGCCTTTCGAGACTTTGCTCGGCTCTGAACACTAATCATTCCCACTCTGTAGTCGTATATCCCCGTCACCGTGATTCCAGTTTGACTGTCAGCTTGGCAGGCAGGTGTCTCATATGCAGACACCCTTCTTGTTCTGAAACGGGCTTAAGTTTTCAAGTTCGGTGAATGTATCTTGGAAACGCAACGTCTATGACATTTGCGACAAAAGCGAACCGAAGAACAATAGAGAATACAAAAGTATTCGTGCTTGGAAACGACGTCGATGAGATTGGTATCACATGCAAAAGTGCAAAAGAGAGATCAGTCAAAGTGTCCAGAGGAGTGTATGTAATACAGAACGGCGTGTTTCACGCCCGTTCTTCCCAAGTACCTGTCTTCATAAACTTTGTAAGAACCTCTTCGGACCCTCGCTTGAAGGCTTCAACATCGCGAGCTGGATCCCATACACGGGCTCCTTTGCGGATATGGGCGGGAGTGCCACTCGGCGATGACGGGCTCGCGGATGAGACAGTAGAGGGTCCGAAAGGCAGGATTAGTTCACCAGCTTCATTTGGTACAAGCGTAATCGATTCACTGTAGTCAAGTGTGTTAGGGGAAAAGGTCGCATAACGAGAATCGGGTGGTGGGGATGACAAAGTTGAAATACGTGTTGTTGCAGCATTGGAGGAATTGGCAGCTTCAGTAAATGTCGATCGGTCACGCATCAAGCGTTTGTTCATCGAGATCAGCTTTTCCGCTATCTCAGCCACGGGCACAAACGTTATGACCTGGACACCCTCCTCACGCATTTCCCTTGGGTCCGTTTGCACGCCAATCGAACGATGCTTCAGAATGCGCTTCCCCATCCCCATGTTAGCACTCCGCCTTCGAGGTTTCGCTGTTTCTTCTTCAGAGTCCACCTCATCCTCAACGTCTCCATCTTGACTGCCAGTCTCTACCTTGTCAGGTTCACCCTCAGGACCGAGGGGACTTGAAGAGGAAACAGACAATGAAACCTTGCTAGCATATCTCCGTGGGAGAGGACTGTCCGATGGATAATGTACTTGGAGTGATGGTGGAAAGCCGACTAATGGGGATGGAATCGGGGAACGGAATGCAACCTTCCTTTCCGGAGTCCCAGTAACAGGAAGATGTGAGAGAGCAGTCAGCGGTGACCTTTCATCGGGAAACACCCGCCCCGGAGCGTAACGCGGTCGGTCCTCCCAGGGAAAGACGCGCTTCACCTTGGTAGGATCCGGGTTTGGGGACTTGTTCTCTTCTCCAGTAATACTTCCATGTTGTCCTTGGTGGTGGATCTCTGGAGTGGTAGGCACAATGGGTACATTGATGAACGCGTGAGGATCCGGCAATGGCTTGGAGGGACTGGGCTCCATTGTAGTCAACGATGTTTCAGAAGACGAGGGTGAAGCCGATGACCAGTTTCGGTTGACATTCCATACATTAGGAAAGTAGGTGTCTGTAGGAGCGGGAGTAACGACACTAAGTGGCGTCCTGACAGCGGAGTCCCCCATCAGTGGCATCAGAGACGAATCTGTTTGTACTGGCCCAAGCTGTTGCGATTGAATCATAATGGTCTGAGCTCCCACTTCTCGAGTATGGCGAGGAGGTTTATATGGTACGGGGACATGGCGAAGGGGTGTAGAAGGGAGGGATATCAATCGTGTGTGAGGAGCAGGTGGGATTTCGTTGACTCCTGGAGTAGGCAGTGTCGTCCATCTGACAGGAGAGCCCGATGACAGTGACAAAATTTGACCAGGAGGTGTGGATGGCTCTGGCGTGGTTGTGGCGGATTCCGCCGAAACTGGGGTGGACTCAGGTGTATCTGTACTGTCTATCGTCGCCTGCACCTGTTCCTTTTCTGCACGCGTTCGAGGACGGATCAGATCAAAACGTCCGTCAAGGGGCATGGGCCGATATTCTCCTTCGCCGTGGGCCCGAGGCGTCAGTATTCCCGATGCCCCCATACCTTCCAGAGCCGCGCGACGCAGGTCTTCAAGTCCAAGTACTCCGCCTGCGACTACAGCACGACGACCCTCTTCATTCCATGTAGAAGTATATCTGGTAGGTTGGAAAACAGGACCGGTGGCCTGCGACCGATAATGCTGATCATATACGCTATACCAGTGGTCGACAAGTGAATCATAGCTGTATGGATGCTGACGAGCAGCAGGAGCTTCGGTTGAAGACCCTGCAACCATGTCAGCGGGTGGTGCAGAAGAGCCTGGTTGACGGCAGGGAATCGAATGCCAAGGCTTATGAGGGCCAATAAAATGGATAACTGATATTTGAGACCCAAAGCGCTGGTATGCCGGGGCGTAGCTAAAGCGATCCAGTCAGATGATAATGAAAACATCGAGGCGCAATAAGACTGACGTATAGATGGCAGTTGGCGTGGTATTGTACGTGAAACTGAGTCTATTCCAATTGCTGCCTCTCCACTCGTTCAAAAGACCTTGATCTGCTCCATCCCATGTACCTTTGGCGTTCAAGAGTTCTCGAAGTTCTTCAAACTTATCCTCGCCGGGTGACAACACCATCACACCGGAGTTAAATATATCTGGCCATCCGACATCTGGGACTGCAGAGAACTCGTGATCGAGATGGAAGAGATGGGATAGAGGGCGGAGAGGAAGTACGTCCGCATCTAAGAATACTACCTTGGAGTATTGCGTGAGACGGAAAACGTGCAGTTTTGTCAGGGCCGTATCCAAGTCTGGGCGGCCTAGAGCACCAGAAGATCAACGTCAGACGGGAAAAAATGAAATGTATGAGAGAGCGATAAGACAGCAGGGAACAACGTTGCATGGATGTGGGGAAGAGGCAAGCAGGCACGTGGGCAATTGAATGGATAAACCACGCCCAAATGGATGCATGGCGTCCCCGCATGCACGTGTGCTCGTGATGTAAACACGCACCAAGTAAAGTCAGGGCTTCAGTGTCAGGTGGAACGATTATCTCGACACCGACGACCACGTTGAACGCCTTTCTGAGGAGCCTGATGGTAGTGACATCGACCGTCTCCGGTGTGACTAGACACACTGTCTCGTATTCGACTGTTTGATCTGGCTGCAGGGAACGATGGATGTCCTTCAGTGCGCCGGCGATAGCAAGTGCGCCTGGGAGATAGGCGTCGGAAGTGAGGAGGGTGACAAAAGCGTAGCGAATGGACATGGCGAGTGCGATGCGCGTCGGGGAGAGACTCGAATGTGACCTGCGAGAAGATATAAATTAGAATGAAATCAGCAGTGGAGGTGACACCGCCAGCGATGATGAGGTCGACATTCGAGTGGCAGCACAAACATACGTCAACAACCATCACGATGTCGCTCAGCTTTAGTCGTACGTACGCTCGTTCTACGGCCTGTGAGGAATGCGGTTGGCTGAAATCGTAATCCAGAAGCGGTCAGAGGCATTGCCGAGTTTAGTGAGTGGTCAGTGACTCCACCTCGTGTGGGCTCCTTATGCTTCCTCAGTTGAGGTCGCCATCCACACCATCCTTTACGTTCGCCAGATATACCCACCTGATCTGTTTGTGAGAAGAAGGAAGTATGATATGCCAGTGTTTCAATCACGTCACCCTGCTCTTAATGAATACATCTCCGGCGCAGTCAAGGCCATCGCCGATGAGCTCGCTTTGGTGAGTCGACAACTCAAACCAAGTCGATAGTGGAACAGCTCTAGACTTCCTGGTGCAGGGAAACATTCAGAGGGTGATAATCGTGATCAAGGACAATGACCAAGTTGCTCTGGAACGATACATCTTTTCTGTACAGAACATGATAGAAGTTGAAGTCTACAACAGGGACATCAGGTAGGGCAGACCGGTACCGTATGAATCGAATTGAATTAACCTGCATAAAAAGTGTCCAAGAAGCCATGTCATCTGCGGCTCTCAGTCGATATTTCCGTGCATTCTTAGTCAAGTTAAGTATGATAGAGTCTCAGCTAGGTGCGCTTCAGCCCCAAGGTAGTTGCTTTGCGCTATCGATTTGTGTAATCTTTGCCTACTGTGTCACAGACGAAGCCTCTTTTGCAATTTTATTGGAGCTTCATGATGGTAATGGAGCGCCACTGAGATCCGAAGACGAAAATATGGACCCACACCCATGGGTGCCCGCCGACAAGCAGGGCACCACTGCAGGGATGCCAGACGATGTCCAGTTTCATCTCCTGCGAGCCGTTGAAACAGGAATAATCAATGCAAGTCCCATAGCACTCGATCCTGGGGGCTCCTTTGACAAATGTTTTAGCTCTCTCTTGCCGTACAAGAATCAGAAGAGAAACTCAGAAGGCTGAAAAAACTACACGAGAAAAGTGACTCTACCAAAAAAGAAAAGGAAAGGGAGAAACCTGATAAATCAGGAATCGTCCTGCCTGTGCCTTGATGATGACCGTTGGGTGATCGCTGCCTTTAACCACCACCGTAAATGCTTGTGACCATAGAAATCCACGTAACAGTGTACCGACAAAATGTGCAGTAGTAAAAGAATAATAATGGATCAGTGCTAAACGTCCACGCGTATACGTTGAATAATAGGTATAATTCGCTCCCACTCTTCCATGGCCTACAATGGTCAAAGCCAGTCCAACACCGAAAAGGAATGAGATGTCTCACAGATTGATAAAACTCGATCTCCCCATCAGCAAGGTTGCTTAGCATCTCTTTCATTTCCGTTTCCTTTGAATACTGGAAAATAGTTTGCTCCCTCAGTGTCTCATCACTGAAGGCATCAGAAGTTTCATGCGCAGTAGTAACCGCGTCTTGGAGCTAAATTGCATGGAAATTTTGAATCTCGAAACAGGACGAAGAGACTTCATACCTCTTTGATTTTCAGGTCTAATTTCCGCATCTTCTCCACCCGACTTCGGTCGTCATCAGCACCACGAATCGCGTCTACCCTATCTTTAAGGTAAGCACTTAGTCCTAGTCCCGTGCTTCCTGCATGGCCGGATATTACGGCCGACAGGCGGTCGCGTTCAAGGGTAACACCGGACAGGTAGTCAGAAAGTTCTTCAAAATCGAGCTGCTTTTGATCACGAAGCTTTAGAACAGCTCTGTTGGCATGGGAATAAGTAAGGAGTGAGTGAAGATGTACGAGAAACGGGTCAGTGGTTGTTTGCGTCTGGTTGGGAGGTGTCATGGTAGGACTGAAGAAAAACGAGAAAACTGATACCTTATGACGAAGGAGTGCAGAAAACTCGAGGAGAGTGTTCGAGAAGTGATTGAGCGGATCTGTAATTCCTGATTCTAGAAATCCGAGGCCCTGAACGGCGACAGCAAGGTCATGATAGTCGGCCGTAAGATCTTCACCAGATTCCAGTTTGGATCTTGTTTAGTCACACGGTTCCTCATAAATGTAGACCCCACTGACTCACCATTCGTGCGCCCTCGAACGCGATTCCAAAGACGTTCGCTAAGGACAAGACCGTCCTCAAATTTGTCAACCGACTCGCGCATGTGTAGGAAGCGCTCGTCAGGCTTGCGGACTCGGGCAAAAGCGTTCAAGAGCGTGTCCGAGATGTTGTCGATAATCCCTGGTGTGGGTTCAGGACCAGGAGGGTGGGCAAGATGCTGGTGCATGAAGACATGCTGATGCAGAATCAAAGTGAGCACAATAAGAAAAGGGACGAATACCATACCCATTCTGTAGACTCAAAGAAGGCGCGAACAAGCGTGCTACGTTGCAAAGTGGGATGTCGTGCTATCCGCTGTAAAAAGCGATGAAGGCTTCTCGGGTGAGTTTGAGAGTGTTAGCAATTCCGGAGTAGACCTACTCTAATCGACGACGTTCCATAAATTCGGGGCTGAATCTATCGCCGGTAATATACTCTGAGGATAATTGAGTCTTGCACTGTACGTCCTATGATGAAACATACCAAGCCGGTGCTTGTCCGGGAGTGCTGGTACCACACATGCTGGGAAATCCTTTACCAGATGATCCCGTAGAAAGACAAAGTCTGTGAATCGTCGACGGGATGATGGGTTTGGCGATGAGAATATAGGAAGATTCGTCTTTATCTGAGTAAGTACGGAAGGCATCAAACGGCAGGGGGTCACAGACCTTTGCTGTGACCAAGTAGGATACGTAGGCATCCTTTGTCTCTGCGAGCTCTTTCACGGGATCCTTGACCATCGTGATGAGGTAGCCTTCCCACTTTGGATCGTGAGGTCCGCGCGTTTCCTCAGCGCCAGCGGTGCTCTGCCTGAACCCGGGTCCTGTGGGATGTACCCGGGGATCAACATCATAGGGTGCTGAGGCGGACTCCCAAGTTACGCTGTCAAAGACGTCCTCCTCGTGCATGATTTTCGTGTCGTGTTCGAATACGCAGTGACTTTAGTAGCGATAAACTGAAATGCGAAGATCGTTCAATACGACGATGGCCGTCGACTATGGTAGGAGCAAGTCCACGTGACAATCCCGCATGACAGTAAGAGGTCGTTGCATAACAAACCACAACAAACACTTTCTGGATGCGCCAATATCTTTGCCACACGGCGTGGCCGCTGCTGGCATTGCTCAGTACAGTCTCGCTTGCTCTTGCCTATGAAGTCCCATTTTCGGATTCGGACTACTCCAGGCAGGCGTGCTCGGGTATGTGGGGTAGCACCGACACCTATATTAACGGTACGCGCTAGCAATACGTCCCTGCTGACGGTCACCAATATTCAGTTCGGTACCAGTCACGTTCGATGCTAGCTCATCGCACGGTCAGGTAGCCATGGCCATATACGAATGGAAAGACGTCAAGTACCTAGGCAGAGTCACGTCGGAAACAGACGATTCTCTCCCCGTGAGTGACACTCGTGTTACTGAGGTCACAGCGTACTCACGATGGCGGCCTATCAGCAGAAAACTTACATCTGCACATCCGACGCCGTGAAATCTGGCTTGTGCCCTCATGAGGATATCGGAAAATTCATCTTTGCTACCGAGGACCCAAACGACCAAACGCGCATAACACAGACTAGCTTTTGGACTGCGAGTGTTGCACTCGATCCAGCAGGTGAGCAATCATTTTTTCTTTTTGGAAAGTTTTGAGGAAGATTCAACCTCAGAAGATGATACGTTACCCTCGCTCCTCAGGGATGTCGCATCAAACGTGGCTCATATTACTCCGCGTGATATCGATCCTCTAAACCCAAGTCCCTCAGGAATTCTAGTTTACACATCTCCTATACAATATCAGGTCCGTAAGACTGGATATTATTGTGTAGGTGAGTTGGTCTCTTGTGATATGATGACCGTTGTATCATAACCTTTTGCTACAGCCATTGTACCAGTTACAGTGATGACTCCAATTGCCGCCCGCCAATCCTTGACTACTGCCCCTCTCCATCCAACATATAACGGTGTCGTCCTTTTTAGAAATACCTTTGACGGTAAACTTCCTGCCGGCGATTACCCAAAAGTCAATGTATGTTCTCCCTCTCACCCCCATAAACATACTTACAGGTGTATTGTAGTTTTACTTCGTTATGTTTTTTGCATATGCGCTATTTGGCTCGGCCTGGGCGTATGTTTGTTACAAGCACCTTACGGAACTCCTACCTATCCAGGTGCGCGATCCCATAAGTGAAGGAATGTCGATCAGCTTATTGTATATATACCACAAAGTATTATCTGTCAGGTTTGATTGGGTTTCTTGTCATAGAGATGGTAGCAAATTGGGGTGAGCTACTGCATTTACTTTAGAAAGGGATGTTTACTTAAGAATTGCCAGTGTACTATAGGTATCTCAACGCGCACGGCAAGAACACGGCAGCAACTATTTTCCTTTTTGTTGGTCGGTGCATTCTATCCAATTGAATTAGCTCGCACTAAATTTTCTTGTAGTCGCTATACTTGACGCTGGCAGGAACGCATTGTCATTTTTTATGCTGCTAGTTGTGTCGCTTGGTCTGAGTGTCGTCCGAGAATCACTTGGAAAGACAATGTTAAAGTGCAAACTCTTGGCTGGAGCACATTTCATCTTCGGAGGTGCGTATTTCGAGTGTCAAAATTCTCTTGCTCATGATTGTTCAAGTATTATACGCTGTTGGTATCGTGGAACTTGAGCTGGAGTCGACTTCGGCTTTGATTCTCCTCCTGTTCATTATACCTTTGGCGTTCACACTGAGCGGTTTTCTTATGTGGATCCTATATTCTCTCAATGGTGGTGTACCTTTAATGTTTCCCGTTGGATTATTAATTCTCGTTTCTAGGCACGATGACGCAACTGACCATCCGCAAACAACGGTACAAGTTAACTATGTTCAAGCGATTGTACTATATCCTGCTTGCGACGGTTGTCGTGATCGCCATCTTTTTTGTTGTGTCATCTATGGCGTTTTCCGACCGGTTGGCCGAAGGTCCGTTCGTCTGATAATGGATAGTTCCTTACACCTTTGACGTGCAATTGATCAATAGATTATGCTGCTAAATCTTGGCGCATACGGTGGTGGCTACTAGATGGGTATCTTGCGATACTCTACTTTTTTTCGTTCTGGTCGATTGCTTACCTATGGCGCCCGACTGAGAACAACCGAAGATGAGTCTCTTCCTCCCTTTTGTACACCATCATACCTACCTACAGTTTGATGTTCACGCTTGCCATGTCGGATGAGATCGCCCAGGAAGATGAAGACGCCGAAGACTATGATCTCGAAGCCCTTCAACTCCGGACTACAGCTCGGGAAGATGACGAAGTTACACTTGTCAATAACCGTAGAGAACCCGAGGTTCTCGCGGAAGATCATGTCGTTTTCGAGATTGGTGACGAAGACGGTGGTAGTGACGATGAAACGGAGAACACAGCTAAAAAACGACGCGGGGAACGCAAGTCCGTTGATGAAAACGAGACATCGGATGAACGGGCTGGCCTCATTGGAGGAAGGCAACCCAAGAATAGAAATGATTAGAGCTTTAACCTTTTCATAGCCTCTATTGACTAGTATCTGTAGAATACACGGACTCAATTACTCTACCTCTCGTTCCGAGACACATCCTAAGAGGAGTCTCTTACACGACCTGTGGACACAGTGTAGAGACGAGCTGCAATGTTCATACTCTGAAGCTCCTGAAAGAGGGCACCGAGTGAGCACGTCGAGATAACAAGATACTTTCAACAAACCTGGAATAATAATTTCGCCGCGTACGGGATGTACAACTGAGAACACGCAGTCTTGTTTTTGCAGGCGCGGCACTGTTACAGACTTCAGTTTCGTAACCATATTTTCCCGGGGCGGATCGACATACCTCGAACGTTTGTTTTTTCTGGCAATGTCAGCATATGAAACTAATAGTTTGGTCAAGTCACACTCACCAAGTTGGCAATTGCAGTGAGACCACAACTAACAAGCGAATTCAGTTTCGACAGAGCCAATGGCATCGAATACTTACATGTCACAAACATGCAGCCTGTAAGCATCACTTGCTTCGAATAGGCGCTCCTTCAAGAACGCTGCGACACCATGGGAAATCATACAATCACGCTCCATCTCTCCGAAACGTAGGCCACCATCACGACTACGACCCTCCACAGGTTGTCTTGTCAGGATTTGCACGGGTCCTCTAGCGCGAGAGTGGATTTTATCATCCACCATGTGCTTGAGACGCTGATAGTACGTCGGACCGAGGTATATTTGGGCTTGAAGCTTCTTGCCTGTGTGACCGTGGTACATCACTTCAAGACCACGAGACTGGTAACCTTTCTGGCGAAGGAACGTGGAGACTGACTCGACCGTAAGGTCCGTGAAAGGGGTGGCATCGCCCTCATTGCCAATGAGAGTGGCAACCTTGGACAAAAGGCACTCGACCAAGTGACCAATAGTCATACGAGATGGAATGGCATGAGGATTGATAACCAGATCCGGTACGATACCCTCTGCAGTAAAAGGCATATCCTCCTGACGGTACGTGATGCCAATCGTTCCCTTTTGACCGTGACGAGAGGCAAACTTGTCCCCAATCTGCGGGATGCGTGTGGAGCGTACACGGACTTTGACAAATTTCTGCCCTTCAGAGTTGGTAGTGATCAGTACTTGATCAACAATGCCATTTTCGGTACTCTTCAGAGGTGTTGAGACGTCCCGTCGTGTATGTGTCCGCGTCCTCTGTCCCAACTCCTCACTGTCTGGAGGGATTGGTGCTGTCTTTCCAATAATGATATCCTCACCCCTAACGTTCGTCCCTGGTGCGATGAGGCCGTCATCTTCCAACTTGTCGTACGTCCCGTGCTTCATGCGAAGGGTAGTATCGCGAGTAGGCTTCTCGAACTCCTCCAGTTGTTGAACTCCACTTTTCTTCTCAAGATCCATATAGCTGCGGTAGTATATACTCCGGAAGAGACCTCGGTCAATAGAACTCTGGTTCATGATCACAGAATCTTCTTGGTTATAACCACTGTAGCAGAGGATAGCAACAATAGCGTTCTGACCGGCAGGAAGTTCGCGGAATTTGAGATACTCCATAGAACGCGTGGTAGCAAGAGGTTTTTGCGGGTAGTACAGAATGTTCGCCATTGTGTCCATCCGCACCAAGAAGTTCGTGAGGTAGATACCCATGGCTTGTTTACCCATAGCAGATTGATAGGTGTTACGTGGTGACTGCAAAGGTATAAGGACAACATTAATTCATATTGAAGTAGTACACACCTGGTTGTGATCGGGGAAAGGAATGATACTGGCACAGACTCCAAGAATCATGCTAGGATGAATCTCGCAGTGAGTCCACGTGTGCGCACTGATTCCAGCTTTTAGCCGCGCTGCGGGGTCAAACTCTCCATCATTCTCGTGGGGGTTGATCCCTGCAGATTGCAACCTGGAATTCTCCAAGTCTTCCGGCGTCATGGAAATCATCACCGTTTCCTCCTCCTCAGCATCCAATAGCTCTATTATCCCTGTCTTCACCAGCTGCTCCCACTTAAACTCTTCGCCATCATCATCTCGATAGCCCTGATTAAGCCATTTAATATGTTTCTTTTGTAGAGCGAGTTGCTGGTTTTCAACAATGAAAAGAGGTCGACAAACACGGCCAGCGTCAGTGTAGAGACGAAGCTCTCTCTCACGAATATCACGGACTACAGAAACTTCAGGGCTGATATCATCTTTTCGGCGAAGTTTTTTGATGGTCTTGACAAGGTTGGCGGGGTCACGATGTACGCCCATCCAAACGCCATTCACAAAAACTTTTGTGCAGGGCGTCGACGAATGCGCATTCTCTTCCAGTGATTCAAGACCCCATTCTTCTAAGAATTCTATGACAGGAGCAGAATATGAGCCGACAGAGATACAGGCCATCAATGCCAGGTTCTTGACAAGACCACAAGCTTGCCCTTCTGGGGTTTCCGCGGGACAAACCATTCCCCAGTGTGTGTTATGCAACTGACGGGGCTTTGCAATCTTGCCCTCCCGTCCGAGCGGTGTGTTACAACGACGAAGATGGGAGAGGGTGGAGGCATAGGTGTATCGATTGAGCACCTGGGATACACCAGCTTTCGAAGCCATGGATTTCTTCTGGTCGCCCCAGTTACCAGTGGCCAACGAGTACTTAAGACCATTGGTGATGGTTTGATGTTTGACAGCCAGCGAAAGATTAAACTCTTTGTGCGTCTCAACACACTACGAATAGTTTGAATGCGGAACAACACTAAGCATGTTCAGACGTGCCTTCTGAAGGTAACGGTAGACGTCCCTTGTCAACTTCTTGAAGAGCATCCGGAAAAGGTTGGCAAGTAAGGGTCCAGCCAGATCAAGGCGCTTCTTACCAAAGTGATCACGGTCATCGAGTTCCCTTCGTTCCAGAGCAGCGAGCAACAGTCGATGAATCATATAACCGAAGAAATACGCTTTCTTTGATTCCGAACCCTCTGCCATGGAAACATGTGGTAACATTTCCTTCTGCAGGATCTCTTGGGCATAGCGGATACGTCGTTCTCTGGAAAGACCGGTGGTGGTACCTCGGTTACCAATGAAGTCGAGGGCTACTTCACGGTCCTGAATGACGAAGCCATCATCGATACAGGGTTTCAGCATCTCAAGCATTTGTGAATCTTGCATATCATAGCAAATGTGCTCGAGGATATCACGATCTGAAATTACGCCAAGCG
Organism: Singerocomus rubriflavus; assembly: GCA_038088835.1. Taxonomy (NCBI): domain Eukaryota; kingdom Fungi; phylum Basidiomycota; class Agaricomycetes; order Boletales; family Boletaceae; genus Singerocomus; species Singerocomus rubriflavus. The sequence goes on along the minus strand of JBBPJS010000647.1, from coordinate 340 downwards.
CACGAAAAACAACCCAGACAGGAATGTCAACGCGAATGTAAGGGATAGTAGCCTTCATGACATTTCCGAGCTAGGCGAGAATAAACACAAGTCCATTATAATAAATGGATACTTACAGATCGTTCTTGGTTACGATGGAACATTTTCACCTGGAATTGACTGATTGTTTTACCGCCTTTCTCAACGGCGCTCCGTATTTCGGCAAGGAAATTGATTGGAGAGGGCTGGGCTTTTGCGAAGACGTAGACGTGATTCGTTGCCATACGTTCCTGAGCAATAAGGACCTTTTCGGACCCATTTATGATGAAATACCCTCCAGAATCGTATGGACACTCGTTGA
>JBBPJS010000646.1:0-14873 GCA_038088835.1 Singerocomus rubriflavus | reverse complement strand
TCCACTTGTTCACCTCTCCTACTCTGCCTGCAAAGGTGGCCTAGTGATGTTTAAGGAACAGCAAGTAAAAGAGTAGCTATTTGCCTGCCTGGTCTTCGGACTGCCCAGGAGTGAGGCATTGCTCGGATGCAGTCTCATCTTCCCCTTTACCTTCATTCTATTTATAACTGTGTGGTCATGCTAACTCAGGACTCGGTCAAGACAGAACCTAGTCAAGACAACCTGAAAGACTATTTTTGTGAAGTAATCAATACTTTGTGGAAAACCTATGTGATGCAAGATGAATCTCTAGTCAAGCTGATGTTATACCTGCGGGTCATATAGGCATACGCTGCTATTGTCCCTTATCATATTAAATGTTCTATCTATTAGTGTTCCTACTTGTCTATGGACTTGTAGAAGATCCTGTTGGAAATACTGTGTGTTGACCCCAGGATGGGGTGGCACCCCTGATCAGCTTTCAAGGGTTGCAACCTGGAGATAGCAATGCGATTACCCAAGAGTCTGACTCCTCACTCCATGGCTTGCCCACAATTATGCTAGTCTTATAGAAGCTAGTATTAGGAGGATGCGTACTAGGTGCAATAGTCCTAGTAATACTGACGATGCAAGAGTTCGTCAAGGTGTTGTAGATCACCCTTTCCTCACTCTCCAATTCCTTCTCACTATTCTAGCATTCCTTTCTTCCACGACTGCTCAAGGATTCTCTTGATGATGCCAGATCACCCAACAGGTTAGGTGATGGATGATAGGCAGGGTTATAGTGTTTCTCTGGTTGCTCAACATAAGGGAGAAAGGACAATACATTCTTGAGCACTAGTCCAGTTGATTTCAAGCCATTCGACTATTATCATTTTGTTGAATATTAAAGGTGAGGAGAAGGCTGAGGGAGTATTCATGAGAGTAGCAGCATCCACCTCACTGTTAGCCAGGTTATATAGGTATTCATTGAGACCATCCAGGAATTCTCCAAACTCCATCTAATATGCCATTTCGAGAAGGGAGTTTTCTAAGAATATCACAACTGAGCCCATAACAGATATGAGGAATACACACATGGCATTGGAGTTATCATGAGTGTGTGTGGTTCCAGTGCAGAGTCACTGGAGGGCTAAGAAGGCAGTGTACAGAAACTGTAGAGGAGAGCTCATATCAAGGTGAGCCTCAATGAGTACTGAGAGTTGAGCATCTTGAGTGAATGCTTGTATATGAAGGGCATAGTTTACATTGTATTGGCCATTATGCATCCTGTGGGCATAAATTGGTAAGTCTACAGAGAAGATTTCATGTTGCACAGAAGGGTTAAAAGCATGATCAAAAGAAGAGTTTGTTTCTTTCTCATAAGGGGAGACATGGGTCAAAGATGAAGGGTTTGTTGAAGTAGGAAGATATAGTAATAACATATCAACATCCTCTTCAGGTTGGGGTAGTTCTTGGTATGGTTAGATGACTGGGGTCAAGACATTGAAGTTATTGATTGCATTGTTGTTAAGGTCAGAGGAGGTAAGGGACATGAATGTGAGTGTTATGAATTTGTGTATGATATTTTATGACCATGATACTATGACTGCTTGCTTGCATGCACAAGTACCATGATTACTCAATCCTTGATCACATTGTTACACCACCTAGAGAACAACTATACTTCTTGAACAACAGCAGCTAGGGCTTGATATGCAGACACTGTGCAGGGTCTTGCCACACAGTCCACAAAGGTAAACACACAGAGTGTTGCGGAACCAAAGAGTTCTGTCTACCCAACCACATAATCAACCAACCCGGCAGATGACCAGGGAACGGTACGATGAATCCTTGAGATAGAGTCCAGAGGTGTAGAATGCTGAACAGCAGGGATGAGGAGATCAAGGATAAGGAGAGGGCTGAGTCAGGACTATCTTCTAAAGGTGAACTCCAGGACTACTCTTGCAAGTCCTTGATAACTGCTAGACTATTGCACTAGGGTTCTGTCTTCCTCCTAACACTACAACCTATCGTATGTAGCGTAATCGTGTTTGGCTCTTGGGGCGAGGGTTCCGAGCCTTGGGTAATCGCATAGCTGTTTCCAGGTTGCTATCCTTGAGAACGAAGGCGGTGTCACCATAGATACGTGGGTATGTGCGAATACCCCAACATATGTTCCAACGAGAGTGCAGTACTACTCATGGCTTAAATATCTGTAAGTCCGTTATCTAATATGATAAGACCATCATGGCAATGGTAGCCTCTCGTGGTCACAGGTATGACATCAGTACTCGATACGATGAAGAGTATGTCATGTGATCTTTAATAGTTTCTTGGTATGATAGTTCTTTCAATGAATGAGTTCCATTCTTCTCTATTACTGGGATCTGTACAAGTGCTTGAACGAGTTGGCTCGTAGGCCTGACGTCGGCGGTTCGGTGGTACGAGGATACAATGGCATGATGAGGGGAGGAGTAAGGATTAGCTTTATCTCCAGACAGCTCACTCCTAGGGCTCAGTTAAGAGGGCCAGGCGAATACCATCCCTTACTTGATCTGTTGTCACTAGGCCACCTTTGTAGGCAGGGTAGGACGTGAGGAAACAAGTGGATTAGGCTGGGGGAACAGCCCTACTCATAACCCCACTACTTATAGGTTACAGGAGAGTGCACAGACCAAGCTGTACACTAGGGTCTAGGATATAGTCTATGAGTAAAAGGTTAGGCATCTCATATATCAGAATGAAAGAAGCGGATATGAGAATGCAAGGTTTAATGTAAAGGGAAGATCGATCATCAAGATGTGAAGGATCTGGAAGGGGGATCGTGGCAGAGATCCATCTAGGATCTTGCAGGGTCGTGAAATGATCATACCGATCGGAGGAAACGATGGAGATGAAGAAAGGGAGGTAATCGAGATAAGGGATTGATCGGCGATGTCATGACGAGTGAAGGGAAGAGAGTGTGATGATGTGAAGACGTGACAGGGTGAAGGCATGAAGATGTGAAGGGACGATGTGGTCACGTGATCAGGGATGAGTCATGCAAAGTACTTGTGCATGCAAGCAAGCAGTCATTGTACTGTAGTTTGTAGCAAGTTCATACACAAATTTGTAACACAGAGGTAGATGGGAAATGGTTGAGAGAATAGAGTGGAGTAATATTCTTAAGGACTCAACCTAGCTAGGAGGTGAATATTCAAGTGGATTAGACTAAGGGGGATTAGTTGAATACACCTCATATTTATACTACTGTATAATGTGCACAGACCAGGTGACATCATAGATAAGGTGTGAAAAAGAAGAAGCAGAGATTAATGCCTCAAGGCATCAAAATGGAAGAGAAGGAAAGAAGCAACAGAAATGAAAAGAAGGCTTCTTTCATAAACAGAGATTAAACAGGCTGTGCCCATGAGGCAACCTGCATGCATGACATCATTGGTCTAGGCCTGATCATGTGATCAGTCATGTGACCTGTCACCTGACCTAGTCATGTGATGAAGATAAGATAAAGAAAGATAAGATCAAGAGATTAGATAAAAGAAAAGTGAAAAAGTGTCAAAGGAAATGTACGATGTTATAACAAGGTTGGCAACCTGGAGATAGCCATGCAATTACCCAAGACCCGGAATCCTCGCCTCAAGGGTCGACCACGATTATGCCAGTCTCTTAGGAACTGGTATTAGGAGGATGTGAGCATGGTGCAATAGTCCATTGCTATACTGATGATGCAATAGTTTGTCAAGGTATTGTAGATCACCCTTTCCTCACTTCTGACTTCCTATCACTGTTCAAGCACTCTTTTCTCTGTGACTGCTCAAGGACTCTCTTGGTGATGCCAGATCACCCGACGGGTTATGGTGATGGATATAGGCAGGGTTGTTATAGTGTTTCTCTGGTCACTCAACAGAGATGAACAAGTGGATTTGGCTGGGGGATAACAGCCCTTGCACAACCCCTTATATATGTTACAAGAAGGTGCACAGATCAAGCTGTGACCTGTGGTCTAGGATATATGGTATTAATGCTATTTGTAGATAAGGTATGAGGTAAGAGTCCATAATGCAAAGGTTAGGTATTCATCTAGGAAGAAATGGAAGAGCTAAGATGAATACAGTGCATACCATAGGATGGAAGATCAATCACAAGATGTGAAAGATCTGGAAGAGTAATCATGGCAGAGATCATCAAGATCCTGCAGGGTCATGATCTAGATAATCAATCTAGATGAGTGATTGTACTGATTGAAAGGTAAAGGTGGAAATGAGAAAGGTATGATAGCCTTAAGGATGTGAAGAGATCTAAGATGATTGGTGTGAGTTTGTGAGGATTGTGAAGAGGTGAAGAGTGTGAAGATGTGATACACATGACAGGTGAAGGTGTGAAGTGTGAAGGGACAAGGAAGTCATGTGATCAGGGAAGTCATGTGATCATAAAGTGCAACCAGTGCACTAGGAAAGTCATACCAATGTGCTAACATAAAGTATACATGGTGTAATCATGCACACTTGCTAACACAGAGTACAAGTGTGGATGCAATGTTATAACAGTCATCCACAATTATGCTGCACTTATAGAATGTAGTATTAGAAGGAAGTGTGCATGGTGCAATAGTCTGTGCAGTACTGATGATGCAATAGTTCACCAAGGAGTATGAAGATCATCCTCTTCTCATTCCTGATTCCTTTCTGCTGTTCTAGCATTCTCTCTTTTCGTGACGTCCTCTAGGATTCTATTGGTGATGCCAGATCACCCGACAGGTTATGGTGATGAAAGATAGGCAGGGTTGTATAGTGTTTCTCTGGTTGCTCAACAGTCATGTTATCACATCTTTACCCTTTTCACCTCTTCACAACCTTCATGACTTCACACTGATTATCTTAGATCTGTTATGAAATTGCATGCATACTTGCATGTATACTCATGAATACTACCAAGTGTACTTTGTGTTAGCACTTGTGTGATGACCTTACAACTCAGTAGTGCACTGATTGCACTTTATAATCACCTGACTTCCCTGATCATGTGACTAACTTGTTCCTCCTTCACATTGTCACACTTATCACAGTGATCACATCTCTAACCCCTCTTTCTTTCTCTCATGATATTCATAACCCCTCACTAATTATCTAAATTCTCTTCCACATCTTCAAGACATCCTTGCCTTTCTCATTTCCACTCTTACCATTCAATCAGTATAATCACTAATCAAGATCACATCTTGATCATAACCCTGCAGAACCCTTAATAGGATCTCTGCCATGATCTTTCCCTTGATCAGTTATATCTTGTGATTGATTTTCCATTTTATGGTACACACTATATTCATCTTAGCTCTTTCATTTCCTTCTAGATGAATACCTAACCTTTCCCTCATGAACTTTACCTCATATCTTATCTACCAATAGCTTTAATATTATATACCCTAGACCACAGGTCACAGCTTGGTCTGTGCACCTTCTTGTACCATATATAAGGGGTTGTGCAAGGGCTGATGTCCCCCCAGCCAAATCCACTTGTTCACCTCTTCCACTCTGCCTTTACTGGTGGCCTGATGATGTTTAAGGAACAGCAAGTAAAGAGATAGCTATTCACCCATCTGGTCTTCAGACTACCTGGGAGTGAGGCATTGTCTGAATGTGGTCCAATCCTTACCTTCTCTTTCCTCTATTTATTACTGTGTGTATAGCAACTCAAGACTCAGTCAAGACAGAACCCAGTCAAGACATTTTGAATGACATTTGCTTATCAATTACTTTGTGAAGATAAAGACCATGTGACTCAAGACATTATTGCAATGCTCAAGATGATGTTATACCTGTGGATCACATAGGTGTATGCTGCCAGTGCTTCTTATCATATTGACAATCTAGTATTTATAGTTGTTCCTCCTTGTGCTATGGCCTTGAAGAAGATCCTGTTGGGATGTACTGTGTGGTGCCCCAGGATAGGGTGGCATCCTAGATCAGCTTTCAAGGTTGGCAACCTGGAGATAGCCATGCAATTACCCAAAACCCTGACTCCTCACCCCATGGGTTGCTCATGATTATGCTGCACTTGTAGGATGCAGTATTAGAAGGATGCATACCAGCTGCAATAGTGCTTGGTGATACTGATGATGCAATAGTTTGTCAAGGTGTTGTAGATCACTCTTTCCTCACTTCTGATCCCCTCTTTGCTATTCAGCATTCTTCTCTTCTGGATGTTCTTTAGAATTCAGGAGTTGATGTCAGATTTCCCAATGGGTTATGGTGATGAAAGATAGGCAGGGTATTGTGTTTTGCTTTGGTTGCTCAACAAAATCTGCCCACATCTTATGGATAGTGCATGCCTGTGATGCATCTTCCATTCTCTTTATCTCCACTCTTTCCTGATCAGTATGACATCTCATCTAGATCATTATATCTAGATCATGATTCTGTAGAACCCTTGATGGGATCTCTGCCATAATCCACTCTTTGATCATTTACATCTTGTGATGATCTTCCATTATAGAGTAAGCCCTACATTCATATCCACTTCTGACCTTCTTCTATGAATGCCTAACCTTTACCTGCTGGACTTTACCCTTTACCTTATCATCCTATAGCATTAATACCTGTATACCATAGACTCTGCCACAGCTTGGTCTGTGTGTATTCCTATAATGTATATAAGGGGTTGTGCAAGGGCTGGTATCCCCCCAGCCTAATCCACTTGTTCATCACCTCACCTACCCTGCTAGTAATGGTGACCTAGTGATATTAAGAATATGCAAGTAAAGGAGTCTAGCTATTCACTCACCTGCTCTTCATTGAATACCTAAGGTTGAGACACTACCCTGGAAATAAAGCTAATCCCCCCACTCTGCCCTCTCTATTCTTATTTGCTCTTTGTGGAGTACTGTGTGGTTGCCAACTCATGACTTGGTCAAGACAAATCCCAGTCAAGGCATTATGAAAGACATTTGTTATCAACATTCAAAGATAAGATAAGATCACATGACTCAAGATGGTTATTGCAATTGTCAAGATAATGTTATATCTGCAGGCAATATAGGCATATACTGCTGTTTGCCCTTATTATATTAACAAGATATTATTTATTAGAATACCCCTTGATGTTGGCCTTGGGAAGACACATGGTATAGCTTGATACAGCACCCATGTAGAGTGGCATCCCAGAACAGCTATCAAGGATGACAACCTGGTAACAGTCATGCAATTATTCAAGGCTCAGACTCCTTGCCCCAAGAGCTGACAACAATTATGCTGTTATGACATTGCATATATACTTGTGTGCACTCATGAATACACTCTGCATACTTTGTGTTAGTGCATGGGTATAACCTCTTCTTAGTGCATGAGTTGCACTTTATGACCTTATGATTTCCCTGGTCACATGATCACTCTGTTCCTTCCTCACATCAACACTCCATCATGTATTCCACATCTCAACCCCTCTTCCTTTCTTCTCATGATTATCATGACCCCTCACTGATCATCTTAGATTCACCCACATTCTCAAGGCTTCCATGCCTCTCTCATATCTGCTCATATCATTCAATTAGTACAATCACCCATTGAGATGCAATCTTGATTATGACCCTGCAGAACCTTTGATGGGATCTCTGCCATGATTACCTTTCTGATCATTCACATCTTGTGATGATCTTCCTCTTACATTACTTCCTGCATGCATCCTCATTTCTGATCTTCTTAAATGCATGCCTAACCTTTGTCTGCAGGACTCTACCCTTTAATTTAGTAAACCAGTAGCATCAATAGCTTATACTCTAGACCTCAGTCACAGCTTGGTCTGTGCACATCTTTATACTATATATAAGGGGTATGCAAGGGCTGGTGTCCCCCCAGCCAAATCCACTTGTTCACCTCTCTCATTCTGCCTGCAAAGGTGGCCTGATGATGTTTAAGGAACAGCAAGTAACAAGGTAGCTATTTGCCCACCTGGTTTTTGGACTGCCTGGGAGTGAGGCATTGCCTGGATGTGATCTCACCTCTACTCCTCACCCTCTTTTATTTATTTCTGTGTGGTCATGCAAACTCAAGACTTGGTCAAGATGGAACCCAGTCAAGACACCTTGGAAGACATTTTTTGTGAAGACTTCTATCTTTGTGGAAAACCCTATGTGATGCAAGACAATTTACTAGTCAGGTGAATGTTATACCTGCAGGTCACATAGGCATACATTGCTGGTGTCCCTTATCATATTAACAGAATAGTATTTATAGTTGTTTCTTCTTGCCTGCAGGCTTGGAGAAGATCTTGTTGGATTACTGTGTGTACAGCCCCAGGATGGGGTGGCACCCCTGACCAGCTTTCAAGAATGGCAATCTGAAGATAGCCATACAATTACCCAAAAGTCAGACTCTTTGGCCCAAGGCTCAACCACAATTATGCTAGTTTCATAGGAGCTAGTATTAGGAGGATGCAGACATGGCTGCAAGAGTGCCTGTCATACTGACAATGCAATAGTTCATCCCAGTGTTGTAGATCATCCTATTCTCACTGCTGATTCTCTCTTCACTGTTTAAGCATTCCTTCATTCAGACATTCTCAAGGATTCAGCTGTGATGCCAGATTGCCTGACAGGTTATGGTGATGGATGATAGGCAGGGTTATAGTGTTTCTCTAATCACTCAACATATGCTAGTATCATAGGATCTAGTATTAGGAGGATGTGGACCAGATGCAATAGTTCTGTGTTATACTAAGAATGCAACAGTTCTCTAAGGAGTAGCAGATCACCCTCTTCCTTTATCTGATTCCTCCAAGCTGTCCAGCACTCTAAACTACCAACAGTCATGAGCTGAATGATTTAAGCCCTATATAGAAGATGCCAGGTTGCCTGATGGGTTATGGAAAGTATTATGGCTGATAGGCTGTTACTCATAGTAGGGTTTGCAACAAGGACCATCTTCATAAAGTCCATCTGATGTTATACCTGTGATTCTAAGAAGCTCTCACTGCTGTGTGGATCTTATCATATTAGTTCTTAGCATTCCATATATTTAAGCCATGAGTAGTACTGTGTTTCTTGTTGGAACATCCATTGGGTTATTGAATATACCATGAATCTATAATGATACTAACTTCATTTTCAAGAATAGCAACCTGATAACAGCTATGTGATTACCCAAGGCTCAGAACCCTTGCCTTAAGAGCTGAACACAATTATGCTCTGTATGTTAGGTCAGAGTATTAGAAGGAAGACAGAATCTAGTTGCAAGAATACTACAATTATCAAGAACTTGCAAGAGTAGTCCTGGAGTTCTTATTATAGGAAGACCCCCTGATGTGCAGCCCTTTCCTTTATCCACACTCTCTTTTGCTGTCCTAGCACCCTTCCTTATTTCTGAACATCATGGTTACTGCCCCATATCATTCCTCTGGTCATCTGCCAGGTTGTTGAGTTGTTTGGCATGGTAGTGTAACTCTTTGATTCTGCAACACAAACTATTGCATCATTAGTATTATCAGGACTATTGCACCTGATATGCTTCCTCCTAATACTACATCCTATGAGTGCAGCATAATCATAGTCAACCTGTGGGGCAAGGAGTTAGGGTTTTGGGTAATTGCATGGCTATCTTCAGGTTGCCAACCTTGCAAGCTGATTATCAGGGTGCCACCCTACCAAGGGCCTCACACAGATCATATCCCACCAGTCTTTTTACAAGCCCACAGGTGAGAAACAACTAATAGATAACTCATTAATATGATAAGGAACACTGGCAATGTATGCCTATGTGATCTGCAGGTATAACATCAGCTTGACTAGAGATTCATCTTGCATCACATGATCTTATCTTCACAAAGTACTTGATAAATGATTGTCTTTCAGATTGTCTTGACTGGTGTTATGACATTACATACATACTTGTGTGCTTGCATGAATACCACCTGCATACTTTGTGTTAGTGCATGGTGATGACTTCTCCTTAGTGCACAGGTTGCACTTCATGACCTTATGATTTCCCTGGTTATGTGACTACCTTGTCCTTTCTTCACATCATCACACTCATCATAGTGATCACATCCTTAACCCCTCTTCCTTATTCTCACAACTCTCATAACCCCTAACTGATCATCTAGAGATCCTCCCACATTCTCATGGTTGATGCATGCCTAAAATGCATCTTCCATTCCTTTAATCTCCACCCTTCCCTAATCAGTATGAATCTCATCTAGATTGATCATCTAGATCATGATCCTGCAGAATCCTTGATGGGATCTCTGCCATGATCACCTTCCTGATCATTCACATCTTGTGATGATTTTCCCTTTATATTAAATCCTGCAGGTTTCCTCCTTTCTGATCTTCTCAGAAGCCTGCCTAATCTTTGCCTCATGGACCTAACCCTTTATTCTACTAGTACCCAATAGCCTTAATAGTGTATACCCTAGATAGTAAGTCACAGCTTGGTCTGTGCACCTCTTTGTACCATATATAAGGGGTTGTGCAAAGGCTGATGTCCCCCCAGCCAAATCCACTTGTTCACCTCACCTACTCTGCCTGCAAAGGTGGCCTAGTGATGTTTAAGCTATAGCAAGTAGCAAGGTAGCTATTTGCCCACCTGATCTTCAAACTACCTGGAAGTGTGGCATTGCCTGAATGCAGTCTCATCTTATCCTCTACCCCTATTTATCTCTATGTGGTCATGCAAGCTCAGAACTCAGTCAAGGCAAAACCCAGTCAAGACAATCTGAAGAACTTTCTTTGTGAAGAACCTTTCTTTGTGAAAAACACTATGTGATGCAAGATGAATTACTAGTCAAGCAGATGTTATATCTGCAGGTCACATAGGTGTACATTACTGGTGTTCCTTATCATATTAACAAGAAAGTATTTATAGTTGTACCTCCTTGTCTGTGGACTTGGAGAAGATCCTGTCAGGTTATTGTGTGTATAGCCTCAGAATGGGGTGACACCCCTGATCAAGCTTTCAAGGTAGGCAATCTGAAGATAGCCATGTAATCACTCAAGACCTGGACTTCTTGCCCCAAGGGTCATCTATGACTATGCCAGTCTTCTAGGTGCTGGTATTAGGAGGATGTGGACATGGCTGCAAGAGTGCCTGTCATACTGACAATGCAATAGTTTATCAAAGTGTTGAAGATCACCCTTTCCTCACTCTAATTCCCTCTATGCTGTTCAACCATTCTTTCCTCCATGACTTCTCTAGGATTCTGTTGGTGATGGATTATAGGCAGGGTTATAGTGTTTCCCTTGGTTGCTCAACAACTGGGTTCCATCTTGACCAAGTCTTGAGTTAGCATGACCACATAGTAATAAATAGAAAGAGGGTAGAGATGAGGATAAGACCACATTCAGGCAATGCCTCACTCCCAGGCACTCAATGAAGAGTGGGTGGGTGAATAGCTACTCTTTTACTTGCTGTTTTTTAAACATCACTAGGCCACCTTTGCAGGCAGAGTAGGAGAGGTGAACAAGTGGATTTGGCTGGGGAACAACAGCCCTTGCACAACCCCTTATATACATTACATGAATGTGCACAGACCAAGCTGTGACTGGATCTAGGGTATAATGCTATTAATGCTACTGGGTACTTAGATTAAAGGGTAAGATCCATGAGGCAAAGGTTAGGCAGGATTCTGAGAAGATCAGAATGGAAGGATACCTGCAGGAAGTAATATAGAGGGAAGATCATCACAAGATGTGAATGATTAAGAGGAGAATCATGGCAGAGATCCCATCAAGGGTTCTGCAGAGTTATGATCTAGATCATCAATTTAGATAAAATTTGTACTGATCAGAAAAGAGCAGAGATAAAAGGAATGAAAGATGCATCTCAGGCATGCACCAACCATGAGGATGTGGGAGAGAAACTAGATGATCAGTTGGAAGTCATAATAATCATAAGAGAAAGGAAGAGGGGTTGAGATGTAATCACAGTGATGGAGTGACAAGGTAAAGAAGGGATGAGGTTGTCATGTGATCAGGGAAGTCATGTGATTCTAAAATGCAATCTGTGCACTAGGAAAGTCATAAGTCATCACACAAGTGCTAACACAAAGTACACTTGGTGATATTCATGAGCATGTTTTCATGCAATGTCATAACACCTTATCTTTAAACACATGGACTTTATAGCTACCTTAATTACCATATATCATAGATCCAGTCATAGCTTGATCTGTGTACTTTCTTATACTATATATAAGGGGTTGTGCAATGGCTGCTGTTCCCCTAGCCTAATCCACTTGTTTACCTTTTCTACTCTGCTAGCAATGGTGGCCTAGTGATGTTAAGCCTGCAAATAGCAGGGTAGCTATTTGCCTACCAGCCTTTGTTGGTTTCTAGGAGTGAGGCATTGCCCCAGAGATAAAGCTAACCCCCATTCTTTTCTCCCTTTCCCCTTTGTGTATGTATATCAACTCATGCTTGGTCAAAACAGGACCCAGTCAAGACAATGTGTCATACCTTTATTTAAGAATATTTTGTGATTATCAAAGCCACATGATTCAAGACTTGTTATTGCAACAGCCAAGATAATGTTATACCTGTGAAAGACATAGGCATATGCTGCCAGTCAACCTTATCATATTAACAGTTGTATTTATTAGGAATACTGACTTGAGCTGTTGAGCCTTGTTGAAGATCTAGTGGGACTATGTGTGACTCTAGATAGGGTGACACTCTGACTGTCCTTAAGAGTGGCAACCTGGAAATAGCCATGTGATTACTCAAAATCTGGAATCCTTGCCCCAAGAGTCATCCACAATTATGCCAGAATCTGTTGGCTATGATGTGATCTTAGGCATGCTCTCTGTCAGCCACTCTATATAGGCAATCTTTGTAAGACCTACTGAGTGCCAAGACTATAAGACCTTCAAAAGCATCATAGATGGATTCTTATATCTATGAGCAAAATAACCTCTTGTGGCATTACAACACACTTGTAGTGTTGACACTATGAACCTTGACCATATAGCCCAGTGGTAGAGCATCTGGTTGAAATTCAGGGGGTCCTGGGTTCAATCCCCAGTCTGGTTACATTGTCAACTTAATAGAATCATAGGGCCTGATATTAGAAGGAAGTGAGGCTAGCTGCAATAGTGCTACCTACACTAGAAATGCAAGAGTTCTCCAAGGAGTATGAGATCACCCTTTTTTTTCATTCATTTACTCTTCTGCTGTTCTAGCATTCTCTCATCCAACACTTATGATTCAGCCCCATAGAGAAGATGCCAGATCATCTGATGGGTTAGGTGATAGAGATGTTACAAATGTTGTATGATATGCTGCACTATGACTGCTAGCTTGCATGCACAAGTGCCATGACATTATTGTTCCCTGAGCACATGATCTCATTTGTTCCTTCACACCTTCACACATTCACCTGTTATGTCTTCACATCATTACATTCCTCTTTCTTTACATTGTCATGACCTCACCAATCAATTGTTGTGATCTAGCAAAAACTATACTTGTAGAGCAGCAGCAAGGGCTTGAGCTTTCATAGAGACCATGCAGGATTCTTTCACACAGACCACACAGATAGACAGATAAAGGTAAATGGGAAATGGTGAAGGATAGAGAGTATGTTGAGCAATCAGAGAAACACTATAACCCTGCCTATCATCCATCACCATAACCCATCAGGCAATCTGGCATCAATGACTGAATCCTTGAGAATGTCTGGATAAAAAAGTGCTTGAACAGCTGAGAGGGAATCAGGGATGAGGGGAGGATGATCTTCATACTCCTTGGTGAACTATTGCATCACCAGTACTATCCAGACTATTGCACTAAGTATGCTTCCTCCTAATACTAGCTCCTATAAGACTAGCATAATCATGGTCAAGTCTTGAGGTGAGAAGTCCAGCTTTTGGGTAATTGCATGGCTATCTCCAGGTTGCCATCCTTGAAAGCTGGTCAGGGGTGCCACCCCATCTTGGGGCTGTCCACACAATAACTCAACAAGATCTTCTTCAGGTCTATAAATGAGGAGAAACAACTATAAATAACCATGTTAATATGATAAGGACATCCAGCAGTGTACACCTATGATGTCCACAGGTATTGTTATGACATTGCATCCACACTTGTACTCTGTGTTAGCAAGTGTGCATGACTACACCATGTGTACTTTGTGTTAGCACATTGGTATGACTTTCCTAGTGCACTGGTTGCACTTTATAATCACATGACTTCCCTGATCACATGACCACTCCTTCCCTTCACACATCACACCTTCACCTGTTACATTATCACATCTTCACTCTCTTCACTTCCTTCATGTTGAGTGACCAGAGAAACACTATACAACCCTGCCTATCTTCCATCACCATAACCTGTCAGGTGATCTGGCATCACCAACAGAATCCTAGAGGACATTGCGGAGAGAGAGAATGCTAGAACAGCAGAAAGGAATCAGGAATGAGGAGAGAATGATCTTTATACTCCTTGGTGAACTATTGCATCACCAGTACTGCACAGACTATTGCACTGTGCACATTTCCTTTTAATACTGCATCCTATGAGTGCAGCATAATCGTGGATGACCCTTGGGGTGAGGAGTCTGGGTCTTGGGTAATCACATAGCTATCTTCAGGTTGCCATCCTTGAAAGCTGATCAGAGGTGCCACCCCATCCCAGAGTCTCCACACAGCATACCCAACAGGATCATCTCCAAGCTCATAGGCAAGGAGGGACAACTATAAATAGAATACATCAATATAATAAGGGAAGCCAGCAGCATATGCCTATGCAACCCACAGATATAACATCCATAGATTTTTGCAATAAGACCTTGTATCATGTGGAGTTTCTACATCAGGTTAGTGCCCTCACAAAGATGGGCAATACTTCAATGAACATTGGCTTCGAGTTGTCTTGACCATGACATCATCTTGACTGGGTCTCAAGCTTGCATGACCACACAGAGATA
>JBBPJS010000645.1:0-14884 GCA_038088835.1 Singerocomus rubriflavus | reverse complement strand
CATGTGACTTGTCACCTGACTGATCTCATGATTGGTCTAGACCTATGATGTCATCACTGATGTCATGCCTGTAGGCAATCTCATGTCAAGGTCCAGGCTCTTATCTTTTCATTTCCGTCTCATAAGAGACTTCTTTTCATTTCCACTCACTTCTTTTTCATTCTTTTAATCTCCATTGCTTCTCTTTCATTTGATGGCCATGAGGTGTGCTTCCTTTTCACACCTTATCTATGACATCACTTGATCCATGCATACATTCCTGTAGTATATAAAGGGACTGTCTTTGGCTGTCATCCCTCAGCCTAATCCATTTGGATACTCGTCCTCTAGTGGGAAGTGAGTCCTAAGAATTACCCTCTCTACTACTTCCTACCATCATCCCATCACATCAATGTCTTGAGACCACCCAAGGATTGCACATCAGTATAGTTCCACTGTTTATATCACTTCCATTCTGATACATGAGATGCCTAACCTTTGCCTGCAGGACTTTACCCTTTACCTTAGTAGCCAATAGCATTAATCATGTATACCCTAGACCCATGACACAGCTTGGTCTGTGCTCGTTCCTGTAATGTATATAAGGGATTATGAGTACAGGCTGTTCCCCTAGCCTAATCCACTTGTTTTCTTGTGTCCTACCCTGCCTACCAAGGTGGCCTAGTGACAACAGATCAAGTAAGGGATGTTATTCGCCTAGCCCTCTTCATTAAGCCCTAGAAGTGAGACATCTGGAGATAAAGCCACTCCACCCCTCTCCCCTCATCGTTCCATTGTTAGTACCTTGCACCACTGAACCACCAATGTCAGGCCAGCGAGCCAACTTGTACTGCATCTAGTTCAGAACCTAGAACATATGAAAGTACAGAAGACATTCATTGTATCAAGAACCAAACATCATAAACTATCAAAGATCACGTGATGTAGTCCCTCATTATTCAGACTACTAATGTTATATCTGCGACCATGAGAGGCTCTCATTGCCATGATGGTCTTATCATATTAAGTTACAGTGTTCACAGATATTTAAGCCATGAGTAGCACCACATCTCTCATTGGGACATTTGTTGGGATTAACGTATTGAACATACCCACAGATCTATGGTGACACTGTCTTTGTTCTCAAGGATAGCAACCTAATAATAGCTATGCAATCACCCAAGGCTCAAAACCCTCGCTCCAAGAGCCAAACACAATTATGCCTTTCCCATTAGGGGTTAGGTATTAGAAGGAAGACAGAGCATCATTGCAAGAGTACAATTGCTAACAAGGACTTGCAAGAGTAGTCCTGAAGTTCCTGGTTATAGAAGATCCCCCAACATGTAGTCCTTTCCTTTATTCACAGACCCTGAGACTGTCCTAGTCACTTCCCTTTTATCTGACAGCATGGTTCAGCCCTGTACCAAGATCTCTGGTCATCCACCAGGTTGGTTGGGTTGTTTGGCAGAGTAGTGTAACTCTTTGGTTCCACAACAATACTTGGTACTATGACTGCATGCATGCATTGCATGAGTACTTCTCATGACATCTCCCTGATCATGTGACCTCTCCTGTCCCTTCACACCTTCACATCTTCACTCTGTCACATTATCACATCATCACATTCCTCTCCCTTCACATTATCACAACCTCACCGATCACTCTTCCATTCCCAATCACCTTACCTTCTTCATCTCCATTGTTCCCTCTGATTGGTATGATCACCAATTGAGATTGCATCTCAATCATGACCCTGCAAGATCCTAGATGGATCTCTGCCATGATCCCCTTCTTTGATCATTACATCTTGTAATTGATCTTCCCTTTATATTAAACCCTGCAGCCTCATCTCCACTTCTTCCATTCCATTAGATGAGTTGCCTAATGTTTACCTCATGGACTCTTCCCTTCATATCATATAGCCAATAGCATTAATCACATATACCCTAGACCCTAGTGTATAGCACAGTCCATGCACTATCTTGTAACATATATAAGAGGTTATGAGTACAGGCTGTTCTCCCAGCCTAATTCACTTGTTACCTCTCCTACCCTGCCTTTACAAGGTGGCCTAGTGAAGTTAACTCAAGTAAAGGACAGCTATTCGCCTACTGGTCCTTCATTGGATCCCTAGGAGTGAGGCATGTCTGGAGATAAAGCTAAACCTCCCTCCCCTACACCATCATTCCATTATATCATCCTTGCACCACTGAACCACCAACATCAGGCCAGCAAGCCAACTTGTTCAACTGCTTCTACAGAACCCAGTACAAGAGAAGAATGAAACACATTCATTGGAAGTACCATTGTATCAGAAATATATCAAAAACCATGTGACCAGGACTCCATCATAACATCCCATGATGTTATATCAGTGATGCATAGAAGCTCTCACTGCTGTTGCATCTCATCATATTAGTATTCATTCACAGATATTTAAGCCACTAGTGACATATGTGCTCCTAGTTGAAACATCCATTGGGTTATCGAACATACCATGAATCTATGGTGACACCACCCTTATTCTCAAGGATAGCAACCTGGTCAACAGCTACACAATTACCCAAGGCTCGGAATCCTTGCCCCAAGAGCCAAACATGATTATGCTACACACATTAGATTGTAGTATTAGGAGAAAGACAGAACCTATTTGCAAGAGTACTAGTGTTATCAAGGACTTGCAAGAGTAGTCCTGGAGATCATCTGTAAAGATATTCTGACTCAGTCCTCTCCTTATTCTGTTCCCATTCCCTGCTGTCCAGCACTCTTTCCTTCCAGATATTATCTTGTACAGATTCATCATACCATTTCCTGGTTGTCTGCCAGGTTGTTGGGTTTGGTTGGCATGATAGACAGAACTCTTTGGTTCTGCAACAGATGCAGACATGGCTGCAAGAGTGCCTGTCATACTAACAATGCAATAGTTTGTCAAGGTGTTGTAGATCACCCTTTTTTCACTCTCAACTCCCCATTGCTGTTCAAGCATTCTTTCTCTTCATGACTGCTCTAGGATTCTCTTGGTGATGCCAGATTGCCTGACAGATTCTAGATGATGGATATAGGCAGGGTTATAGTGTTTCTCTGGTCATTCAACACCATGCACACCCATAATAATTCTAATACAATATGTGCCTTTCTCATATCCATCATGGGATTAGTTGCAGTGTTCCTAGAAAACTCCCTTCTTGAAATGGTATATCAAATGGAATTTAGGGAATTCCTAGATAGATTAGATGAATACTTAAGGAACCTATCTGCCAGTGAGACTGAAATCTTCATGCTGGTTACTTTACCAACTGCTTCCTGTTACAACCAAGTCCAGGCAGGGCTTTGGCTGCAGAACCTTAAGTACCTCCTATGGATACTGAGGGACACAGGGGACAATAGGAGGCCAATAGGCCTATTGAAGGGAGGCCACTAGGGCCAATCTATGGGTGGAAGGCTAATCAGAAAGGTTAGCCTGAAATAAAGAGATAAGTCTGCTTAGCTAGACTCTGTGAGGACTTTTTCTCAGGTGGGCATGGCAACTACTGGGACAGTTGTGAGATGAAGGATGGCGAGAGGTGGGACAAGTAGCATAGCTACTGGATGAAGAGGAGGAGGTAGCAGCAGCTACTGAATGAGTGGATACAATGTGCAGTAACTACATAAGAGAGCTTGGGACAAGTACCATAGGTAGAAGGTACATGTAAAGGTAGGACAAAGCTAAGGACTACCTATAGAGGAGCTTAGGTATATATATGCAAGGGAATGGCACATATGCCATACTACAGGGTAGGCTGAGAAGCCTAGGATGAAGGGGAGTGCATAGGGTGTACCAAAAGAATGAGGTATGTATCTAGATGTAGGATGCCACAAGAACAATAGGAGTGCATAAGGAGATGATAGGAAGATCGTCAACTGTGGAATTGCCAATGGTTAACAATGGCAAAGCAAGAACAATGGAGAAGCTTATCAGAATGTGAAATATGAAGTGGAAGGGTGAAGTCCTGATGGCCATGACTAGGGTACACCATGAGGGTGACTTGGTGTGACTCAGAGGTGAGCTAGGGGCAAGACTTGGGACACGAGATGCAAGATGCAAGGCACATGAGTTGCATGTGATGAGTGGCATGGGTCTCTGAAGCACATAATGTGGATCATATGAGGAAGTCAGGTGACTGGGAGGTCACAGGGTTGCCAAGTTAGCTGTGCAAGACAAAATATACACTAGTGAGTGTAATACAAGTCTGGAGACATGCACTTAGTGAGTGCAGCATGGGTCACAAGGGATGCACTAGGATGTGCAGCATGAGTCAAAAGGTATGCACATTGGGAGTGCAATATAGGGCTAGATGGAAGTCTAGGGGTGCAGGTGTTTGCCAGAGGACAAAGTATGCATGTGACAAGTGCACTACAAGTCTGAGGCGTAGTCAAGTGTATAGTGTCAAAGGTTATAAGAGGGAAAATTGTAACAAAACCTAGAAATCCCACATGCTTTCTAGAAACCTGGCACAATCTGGACTGTCTAAAATGACACTAAACTAGCTTCTTTGGTCCCTAGGTCACCACCTACAGCATAGAGACATCTGAAATGACATTAAACTAATCATGAATCCTCCTTCAAAAGAATGTCATGCATGATGTCAAACAATCCTCAGCAATCAAGATCAGAAGTCCAGAATGCCACCATGCCCAACAATGAATAGAGGCATGTCATTGGCAGTGTCAGTGTCATCAAGAACTCCTCTCACAGCAAGATCTGCTCATAGCTAAACTTGAATGCGACCCACAACACTCAACCACCAAATGTCAGCAATATTTGCAGGTGTCCACCTCACATATGGCCCATGTCTCAATGGAGCACCAGCTGCTCTTCACACAAGGCAGTGGACATTAGGCATTTAAACAGGTTCACTCATGTCCTCCACAACTATCAGCTCTTTTATCTGCTGAAATGGCCATGATGGTTATGAAGCAGTAGAGAAGCAGCAACCCTCTTGCTCTTGTCAGTCTCAGCTACCATCTACATCTTCCTTACCCTCCTTTCTGCAAAGAACAAGAGAAGAAGTATACATGGATGATATCTCCAACAGGACATCAAACTTAGCAATGACTTCAATAGTGTGTTATATCTCAAGTCAACAAACCACTCACTTTATCACCAGTCTAAGGGGGTGTGTTGGAGATCAGCCCATTGATTAGGATCTCAGTAGTACAACTTTCATACATTAGCTACATTTCCTTATTTGGATGAACATTGACCACTCATCACATCACCAAATACTCTTTCCCTCCAATCTTGTACTCTCAACTGGAGGTAAGCTACACATTACATTGCCTATATATTTATTACTTATTCTACCTAGTATTCACTCCTTACCTCTAGGTAGATATCTCCTCAAGTCTCATACTCTCAACTGGAGTATTCATTCCTTTACCTCTAGTGTTGTTGGCACACCAATCTCCAACAAAGTAGAATGAAAGATTGATCACAAGGTGTGACTGATTAGAGAGGGGATCATGGCAGAGATCCATCTAGAATCTTGCAGGGTCATGATCAAGATGTTATCTTGATAGAGGATCATACTAATCAAAGGGTAAGAATGGAGATGAAGAAGAGTAGGACACCATAAGGTGTGGCAGAATGGAAAAGTGATTGGTGTGGAGTTATGAATGTCATGAAGGGGTGAAGAGGTGAAAGGAATGTGATGCATGTGAAGGGAAAAGGGCATGATGATGTGAAGGGACAGAGAGGTCACATGATCAGGGATGATGTAATCATGGTACTCATGATACTCATGCAAGCACTCATAACAGTCATAGTGTAGAGTTCATACAACATTTCATGACAAGGTTAAGGAATGACTAGATGAACAGGAATTCAAGACTATGATATGGCCTGCCCAGTCTCCTGATATTAACCCTATTGAACACCTATGGGGGTATATCAAAAGAAGGCTTGAAGGGTATGAGAATCCTTGTAATGGGATAGTGGAGTTATGGGAGAGGATTGAAGTAGAGTGGGAAAAAATACCAGCTGAGGAGTGTGAAAAGTTGATTAAAAGCATGCTCAGAAGAATTCAGCCAGTGCTTAGAGCAAAAGGAGGCCATACCAAGTACTAATAATACTCAAATACCAAAAGTGAATAAACTATTGCAATGAGGTTACTGTTTTATAATAGCTATATCTCAGTGGAATGACATGAGCTAGGGGGCAATGTTGTAGCCAAGAATATGTACATTAATTCATCTCACCAACACTAAGCACAATTCCTACATATAATTGCAATATGCTTCATGTATTGAATTGAGGTCAAACATTGCAACAGTTTTTTCACTCACTGTAGGTCATGGCCTGGGCTGTATGCACACTTGTTATTTCAACACAAGCTAAGGGTATTTGTCAAAACTAAGTAAAGGGCAGTGGTGCCCTCTACATATACATTAGTTTATGTAGATAATAATGATAAGTAGAAACTCACCTCAGCTAAAGTCTAATGAGATGGAAGATGACTGAGGGAGATGAAAATGAAAGTTTGGTATAAGAGTCCATGGGCACAGGTACACTTGCATACCTTGCTGATAACTCCAACAGCTATCTAAGTGGCTCCTGAGTGACTCCTGTCAACTCCAAGATGTTGGTGACAACTCCGATGAACTTCAATGAGCTCCGATGTAGGAGATGACGGAGTTGGTCCGGAGTTGCTCGGAGTTAGGGGCATTTAACAGTGTTATCCAAACATACTACATACTTATCCCAATCGCACAATGTAGCTTACTCCACGTACACGGAGTGAGCGGTGCTAATGACGAGAAAGATTTTATTCAACAGGTCATGTACATAGATTATTCATCGGCGAGGACATCACGTACGGTTGACAACACCGACCGATACTCCGCATTGGACATCGTAGTGATAGCTCATCATAGTGCTTGCATATGGCATTTCCGGGGCTTTTATGTGGAGACCTATGACACGGTTTCCTTGCGATTAATCCGGCACCTTATAGTTGAGCTATACCTGCGCTATGGCATCCATTCTTGCATGACATTAATAGTAATGTTCATCTCGCCCTTCGATGCAATTGTGGGTCAGAGGGAAGGCTTAAATCACCGCACGAGAAAAGAAATTACAGAATATTTGATGTGCGAGATAGTTTTGCAGGCATTTGGGGACGCTACTATGAATGACCCTGGATATGTCCGGCAAGGGTGGAGCCTTGTCCATAGTATCAAAGTCTGAGCGCAGAATTGGATTAAAAAGATCAATGGATCACAGTCTCTGGCAGCCTGGTTCGGGGCGAACGAGCTGTATTCTTGAGTACCCAGAAATACCAGAATCTTCATAAATATTAACGTATACGAGACAATAAATGCTAAAGTGTCGTCTCACCTCAGCGTGGTCCGGGGCAGACGGGCTGAAGTGTACGGTTCTATTCTACACGATATAAATGCATTCCGGGTGAGGGGCGAACAAAATGTGATATGGGTGAATTTTGAGTCGGATTATGAAAGTTCATATTAACTTATCAGCAAAGAGTTCGTGCGATGAGAATGTCGGCCACAATGAAAATAATACTAAACTGTATAACGCATTGACATGCGTCGGGTTGACCTCATAGATCATGCCAAGTGATTGATTCAGTGATAGGGGGCATCGCTAGCGACATATTGTTCAAGGGTTGAAACAGTATCCACTGCAGTGTAAATTCCAATGTTGGTAAGGCGGGAGGCCAATTGGACGGTGCGGGACATCCTGGGGATGGAAGCGCGTCAAGGGGAGATAGTGGGCCTGGTAGATTTTAGCTAGACAACAAGAACAATTTATTCACGCTGACGATTCAAGTTGGGAAATGGTGGCCATCAAGTCTTTGCATCGATAGGCTGCTATGACGACACACTGTTCTTGTGGATCAAGACGGAGGGGACGATTTTCAATTCACTGGTGAGCGTCCATTGGGGTTCTGTGTCTGGAGAATAACCTGCATGGAGGACAGAACTAGAGACTCCGCAAGGGCAAAGGGCCGGGGGAAGGTGCATGGTGCAGTATCAATTCATGATGTAGGTTCAATCGTTGTACAGGTTTAATGTTACTGTAACATTGATCTCCAGGCGGAAGTACAGTACGTCGAAAGGAAAGCTCACACGGTCCATAGCCGCGGCACCAGAGGCTAGTTTGGACCCTGGTGACCAGACCTCTATGAGGCGCAATCACCGGTTGCTAGGATCGTGGCAGTGCCTCATAGACCGGCTGGTTACCAGGCTACACCAGACCAACCAGAGGCCGCGTCGTCCAATCCCCGACTCCTGAGGGAGTACGAAATAAAAATCGAATTGACGTGACTGAGGCTACCACTGATATGGTAAATTTACGCTTCTATCATAACGTCTTAAGGCTTTGGCCATAAGTTGCTTTGAAGTGGTAACATTGCTAGGGGTTGACATGGAGGTCGGTCTAGAAGTGTTACCATCTCGTCTGCGATCTGCTCCTCGTGACAAAAGCCATTACGTTATTCCCCAGCCTTGGTCAGAGCGCGAAAAAGGTGCATCAATCAATAATGTCGACTTGGCAGTCACGGGGGATGTTGTGTTGTTACGACAGAGGACCGTCGTGGGAGACAATACTTATATATAGTATATTCGGCTTCGTTCTTTTCTATGGTCGTCTCCAACATCTCCAAATGTACATCGGAATATTGGATGTGAGCGACAAGCTCAATCTGCCTTGATTTGTCTTGCTGATTTTGGCAAGAAATTTCAGCCAGCTTTTGGCACTGTCACTTGCCAGTGCGCTGGCAGACAGCCAATCATGAGATATGATGTACATCATAATTCCTGGACTTTATCTACCAAGATCGCCCACTCCAGCAACGTCACACCTTGCTTCAACATCTCTTCCTTCATCTCTCTTTCGCGCGTTTCTTCCCGTAACCTAGCGAGTGCTCGGAGATGCTCACGACGCCAGATACCAAGGCTGCACAGCACCGGTGCGATATGCACCAGCGACGGCTTGCAGGAAGCGAGGACCCTCTCAATGGATGAAGTCGATGAAGATCGGCTTCTAACCGGCACGGGCAAGCTTGTCGAGTGCTTAATCTTCATTTTCCGCCCGGGTAAGCCGTTGTTCATGCCCTTGTTGTGTCCAAGCTCTTGCGCAGTGGAACGATGTTTACGGGAAGGCGAGCATTTTATACTTTGTCCCGTGAGAGCGTTGATCTCGGCCAGTGTATATATCCTCTCTGATCGGGTCGGACTCGGGTCTTTCACACGCCTTCCACGTTTGATGGTCGTCCCTGCAGTGTTTTGTTGACTGGCTGCGCAGGGTATGCTCAGTTCTACGGGGTTATACACCCTTGCTGATCTATATGACTGCGAGGTGCTTGATTGACCCTTCTGAAATATTGTCTGTTAATGCAAATGCGATACCAATTTTCAACCACTGTTCAGCTTATCAACATGGCCGTTGACTCACTTCTATTTCCTTGGGTTTGATCGTTGCTTGATCGACGGTGTACGTCCTCTCATGATTCCATCGAATGTTGTTTGTCCTCGCCATGGATTCCCCAAATTCGCTCAGCCCGACATCGTTCCGCGCAACTTCCTCTCGCCACATGCTTACCTTACCTTCACCTGCTCCCTCCCTTGGGGGCTGATACTGTTTCACAGCCATTCCGCTACGGGTTCCAATCCTCGTGTCCAGCAGATTGCCTTGTTCGTCAATCCCGACTTCCTGGAGACGCCTCGTGACCTCTTCCATGTACTTTCCAAAATCGGCGGGCATCGCAGCTTGTTGACAATGAACCTCGTGCTTCTCTGCCCATTCCCCATATACCCTGCTGTACCGCGGCTCGCCCTGCTCATCCGGATCCTCTTGGCCATTGTTGTACTTCACTTCCGTCATGCCGTTGCACGAAAACATCTCCGTTGCCACTGCCGTTTCGTAATCGTGGGTTATGGCATCAAAGTCATCGGGCAGCACCTGTATGGTTGTGGGTGCACGAGGATGTCGGCGTGGTGCGGTTGGCACGGGGACGATATCGTACGAGGAGTCTTTGTGTCCATTCATCAAGGCGACACCAGCGCATCGATGGGTAGGATCGGGCAACGATCAGTATGGTGCATTGGCACTGGAAGCACTCGTGTACTAGACGGGCTCACCGCTGTTACTCTTGCCTTCCCTGTAACGCATCTTTCCCGAATACGCACCAAAATTTGGCCTCGCGAGGCGGGAAGAAGGAACAGGGGTTGAATGTCGGGGCACTGAAGATGGGCAAGGACGTGTTACAACTGACTCCTCTCGCTTAATTTTTGGGATGGGTGGAGGGTAAGGAACAACTGGTGGAGGTGTGGCTCTCACTTCGAGGTGCATATGTCGAAGGTGACAGGAAACGCCCCCAACATGAGGCTGCGAGGGCTATTTAGATAATCTGTGGCACGCCTGCACATCTATCCGCTCGCTGGCAAAAATGCCTTTTGCACGTGTTACATATGTGTGTGAGTGAGAGAGAAGAAATGAATGGTGCCGGGCAATCAAGCTGCAGGGTATAGCCATCGTGTGGATTGGTGCGGCCGTGAATCGGACGAACCACTTTATTAATTGGTTCTAATGTTCTCCGTCCACATGCAGGGGTGAACAGGTACTGATGTTCCGGCATGTACTGTCGGTGTCCTTTCCCGTTGCCTAGGCAGCCCCGGAGATATTTCTAGAGGGGAAATGTCGTCTGGAAAGAAATGCTATGTCTAGCATACGATATAAACGAAAGTCGAAGATGACTTAGCGGCTATGATACTTGTTAGGTCTCCTTGTTAGAAGCGTCTCTCACCGACAATCTGCTCCATATCCGTGTACGTCCATCGAGAGAGCTTGCGAATGAATGTACATTCACCTCTGAGGGGTAAATGGGACGCTTGGACGCTGCAAGATCCAAATGCGCAACGTCTGAGCTACGACACCTCCCTAGCTGCCTTCCTAGTCTTCAATGCGGACCCACCATCGGCTTACGCAACCGAGTTACCGAACGCCTCTGATAAGAGTGCTTTCCCTTCTTCCCTCCCTCGGGATGCCGCTACCTGCACTGGCTATCCGTTCATTCACGAATGGCCCTCCGTACGAACGCTGCGCTGGCCGAGCGTCGCAGTCCGCGTTGAATAACAAGTAATAAGGTCGTTCTGCGGAGTGCCGATGGATGCGGTTCGGATGCCCGGTCCGCCCTGAACATAATTCTAAAACGTATTTTTTCTCCGGGGATATCGTTAGGTACAGTGTCGATTCGTCGCGCTCGGTTTCTTCGATAGGCTTCCAGGCACGTGCCCGAGGACGTGCCGTTTTGCATGTAAATGTGCTGAGGTTCATACCTCAGGCTTGCGGGATGGTCGGATTCATCGTGCGTGGTCTCACATGGGGTTGACTAAACATTCGAGAGACAAGAAGCCATGACCCGGAACCAGCAGAAAATAAATAAATACCATGTCATAGAATGGGCATAGGTAACAGCTTCACCAAGGTATAGAACAAATATCAGTACCGTTGTAGCCAAATGACCGTCATGATCGTAACGTAATGCATTGCATGCTTACCACGCTGCACCAAACTTCAGACCTTCAGTCGCTTCACTTCCCACCGAACCTCGTTCCCGTCCCTCGAGAGCACAACGATCCTCCCCCCGACATCCTCCCAATGGTCCAATCGCCGTAACTTTGGACACTTGTTGCCAAGCACCCCAGCAACCCTGTCGTTCTTGCGTACCCTACTAAGCTCGGACGGGGACAGCGACATAGGACAGGAAGACGCGAGTGTAGCAAGCGTCAGTGACGATACTTCGTAGAAGAATTTGATCCCAGTGAACGTCGTTAGTTCTGTGAGTGAGGACAGGACTGTCGCCCATTCGGTCACATTGGTTGCAATGCCTGGAATCGTTGTGGTCCTACTCGACGACACGTCGTTGCGCCGCGCCATTTGCAATGGCGGTCCCTGTTGAGGACCCCCGTGTGTAGCCTTGCATTTGTTCACATCCAACCAGTTCAGCCTGGGCACACACTCGACGAGTCGTTTGATATCGTCGAGGTCGTGCCAATCAACCAGCTCAATACGTTTCACCGATCCTCCACACCGTTTAAGACTGTCAAAGAAGGGTCTATCCCAGTCTAATCCGGAAAGCGTGATACCTTTCAGGACTTCCAACGGACGTGGGGAATCCGTGGAAGAGCTCAGGATCGCAGTCGCAACCATCTTGCTGCATGTTAGCTCACGCAGATTCGGAAGTGTGTTCGGGGAGAGGATGAGTGCAGGCAAGGTTCCATTTGTGGATGTAGATCTGTCGAGAGGAATGTCAAGGTGGAGAACTTCGAGGTTGGAATGGGCGGCAAGAAAGACAGATGCGGATTCGAGGCTGTGAGCGGAGAAGCAGCGGAGATTAGTGAGAGAGAGGGAACGAAGAGCGGGCCAACGGGAACAGAGGAAGAAGTCGTCCGCAGTTGGAATATGCTGGCCTTGTCCACGGCGGTGCTCGTATCCAATTTCCAGAGACTAGTAGAGAGATAATCAGTTAGTACACATCGGACAGAGACATGGCTTACTTCAAGATTGGGGCAGCTCGTAAGCATGGTGGATATACGCATTAGTGTTGGCGTTTTTGTGGATCCGAAGGTATGTTTGGTAGCTTGCAGCACAACCGTTTTCAAGTCGGGAAGCTACAGTAGCACTCAAGAGGGGAAGGATGGTCTGAATACCGCTAGACTTACTACGGGGACAGATTTGGGTTTGGCTGGCTTGGCCTTGACGGGGGGATACGGTAAAAATACAAGGTTGGCGTTGATTGTTACTTGGCAAAGTGTCTGACACTTCATCAATGTTGCCCAGATGTTGTCTATGGATACCGTCGAATGATTACAAGACCAATGGAAAGACTTAAGCGCAGTCATCTTGTTGAGCGCAGAGATCAAAAGCCTCTCTTGTTTTGAGTGCAGCACCAGCTCGTCGTCTGACGATTCTAAATCAGTGTCTGTCTTCATGATATCAGTGGGAAGAACGAGTGGTTTCGAGGACCGCTCGTCAACAATCGCGAGCATGCGGACATTACGCGCGAGTGCACCGTTGACGATGAGGTGATTCCAGAGGCTGATGGAACTGGTTTTTGCGCAGATAACACGATAGTCATAATGTATGGGGAAAATCACGGAATGCAGACGACGGCACGAAAGTGCAAGAGCAAGCAAGTCATGCTTCGAGTCGACATGAAATATGATGGCGTCAAGAATTTCTGTGGGCTGGCGCGTGAGGGTGCGACGGGACGGAGAAAGCCCCACAAATGGCTCTATAATGGTAAGGAGATGCAAGGAAAGTTTGTGCTCGTCTGGGGTGAGTCTGTACTTGCATCCGCCGATCCGAGAAGCAAGCGAACCTATGACCCTGCGAAGAGAGTTTATTGCGTGGAAAGGGTCAGTGCGGTCATAAGAGAAAACGTTTGTATCGACGAGCGATTTTCGTCGAGATGCATGTTTGGTGGTGAGCAGGAAGGCCTTAATCGGCTTGGACGAGGGTGCCATTTACAGGACTTGTGAGCTCGATCAGACGTTGAATCAGATCAGCACGTGACCGCGTCCCCTTAAAGCTCTGATCACGTGATCTATCGGTGAGGTGCAACCAGTGGCTGTGACAGGTGTCCAAAATAGCCAGTTTGCTATGGTCACTCGGCTGTCCAAGCCCAGTCAACCAGGATCAAGTGCAGGTAACCCAGCTAAGTGCTGCCAACTAACATGGAGATTTCCTGGATGGCCTGATTAGTTCTGAATAACTTCGTTTCGATATTGTGCGCTGTAGTTTAGGCTCCGTGCGGAATCTGCTACATATCCTGACCACTACTACAAGCTGCTTTCACTTATGCTAATGCTTTAAAGACGAGATTACCTAGTCACAGATATATAAGGGAATACCGTGACAATATGGGGCGTCACGCTTTCTGTAGGAGTAGAGAAAACATTGTCAGCAATCACAACTTTACATGCTATTCAAAACAATAGAAGGGGATTGTGCACTGTGTGGTCTCAATTAGTACACTTTTCGGATATTTCCAAGGGGGATACATACAATGCCGTAACCATGAGTTCGTTGAATTCCCAGCAACAGTTCTGGGAGACAAGGGCACTGTCAGAGCTGAGAAAACATTATCGCAATCACAAGTCTACAAGATATTCAAGAGTGATTACATACACATCTGTAGAGGGATTGGCAGCGGGGGCCGCATATGCCAGGGTGACAAGGGCAATACAGACAACAAGCGCTCTGGATGTTCACCGTTGATCAATATAACAAGGGACTGGAAGGAAGGTACATGTATACCTCATCTTGGAAAACATGTTGGACGAACGTACTTGAGTAGCCAGTAGAACACAAGGATTGGGTCTTTCTGGACAACGAGGCAAAACGACCTGGCTGGTAGGCTTTTTATACTTGGTATATCCTGGAGTTTCTCAGGAGCCTTGTGCCCTGCCCTTCAAGTTGGACTGAAACATAGCTCGGTTTGGTCAACTCCAGGATTTCAGACATACCACGACGCAAGCATGTGGACACCTTGTCACTTGATTGTGAGAAGCCTGACAGCCGTACCTGTCTCTAGTACGCAAAAAGTTGTGTCATAGCGTATGTTGGTGCACTTTTCAAGGTAATGATACCATCATGATCACGCGTTACATGTTAAGCTCATAGCACTGCGCAAACATGGTTGTCGGAGCTTTTCCATATTCGAGTAGGTTTGTCTCGGGGGCAATTGATAGATAGACATACAAGGTGGTGGCATTATTCGTTAAGACTCAGGCTGCAGATTGTTGGAATAACAAGCGCGCGCACAGTCCGGGCCGTGACTGGCTCAACTAATCACCACTACCCTCGACGCGCACCATTCCATGTACGGGACGCTTCATTCCA
>JBBPJS010000644.1:0-14904 GCA_038088835.1 Singerocomus rubriflavus | reverse complement strand
AGGACGAAGAGTAGGAGATTCGTATCGGATGTCGTTTGTTCTGCCATTCCTGCCCATGCTTTGAAACGACCATCAGACAATCGTATATTTCCATGCAAGATATGTGGTCCAATTTACATGCTATTATGACATAGCCAAAATTTTTTCCAAGATCCTCAACTGCCAAGATATCAATGGTACGGGGTGATGAGGGGAGTAGGTATCTACATGCGACATTTGACTCTCGCTCCCCCGACCGATACGATATGCTGAGCAGCATACGGCGAAATTATCAGCAAATGACACACTAAAATTTCTGTGGCACCGAGTTAGCATAATATGGGTTGTGTCCATTGACCAAACTGACATGATACACCCTTCCCATCTTCCAATCGTCTTGCCGCTGACCATATCGACAAACCAGGTCCCTCCGAAATGTTCGCTGTACTGGTTACCAGACTCACAAAGCTTAGTAAGCAAGCACTTCTCCATTTCGTCTGAGAGGAGTTGGCTGAGCTGAGGAACGGATGTGATGGGTAACGTCGCCTGTGGAAGATGCGCAGTCAGAGAGGACGGCGACAAAAAGGTCAAGCGTAGTGTCTGCCTAGTTGCGGAGGTTAGCCATCCCATCTAAGCAGAAAGAACATATCTACCCCTCGTCCACGCGCAAAAGGGCTTCACCCCCGACTCTCTTCAACACATTTTCGCCCGTCAGTCGACGTTGCAGACTTTGACCGGTCTCCCCAACAGGGCGAAATCTAAGCGAACAAGGCACCCCAGCATGTGTCAGTGCAGACACCATTTTGTTGAGCTCGGCCTTGATCTTAATGCAGAACTGTTGGTACTGCAGCAGATCAATAACGGGTTGAAGAAGCTCGGAAGATGCCTGAACATTTATTCCAGTAGTTGGCGATCGTTCAGAGGCCAATGCTGAAACGCGTTTGGACTTGTCACCAGTATGCATAGTCAAGAGAAGAACTCGCAGCACAGCATGTACTAGATCACATGTTGCTGAAAGCGTATTGGATCCGCGGGATACTTCACCGAAGTTTTCGTTGGCATCCACCTATTTCTCTATGAATCAGAATTATCCGTGATTGTCTGAGACGCACCATCTCGAACCGTAACTCAGCGCCATGATCTACATCTATGACAATTATACGCTCAGCAACTCGGGCAGATGAGGTAGGGAGGCTGCTCGCCTCCCTGATTAAGATAGCGAATATCTCTTCGTCCACAATCTCTCTTTGGGCACCCGAAAGAGACGTCTCCAGAGAGGGGTGTTTGGCATATTCGATGGA
Organism: Singerocomus rubriflavus; assembly: GCA_038088835.1. Taxonomy (NCBI): domain Eukaryota; kingdom Fungi; phylum Basidiomycota; class Agaricomycetes; order Boletales; family Boletaceae; genus Singerocomus; species Singerocomus rubriflavus. Next base: position 13,624 of record JBBPJS010000644.1, on the reverse strand, counting down.
ATTGTGGGCGGTGTGGGTTACGCCAGTCAGGTCCACGATGGCCAACGAAATTCGGAGGCGAGCTGACTGACAATGGGGAAACATGAGTGTGTTCGTTTCTGTCTCAAGCGTAGACAGATGAGCTACAGCTTTCCTTCGAAAATGCTTTGGAGCTGCAAAATTCACGTGAGATACGGCCGACCACATTCAGTCACAAGGACGCGCATACATTCCTCCAGACCGAAGGATACCAAAAAGTCCTTGGATGTTCTGTCCGCGCCTTTTCCTGTAGGTGCCCAAGCGGGCAATGGAGAAGGGACAAGACTCCAGTTCGCTTTCCTAATCTTGAGTGCGTCTACCCAGTACTTTTCGCTATGTAAACGGCTTCTTTCCAGTCTGGACGCAGCCTGCTTGAATACATCTGCGGCTTTTCTGAGCGCCTCGTCCTTTCCACCGATGGTAAGCTGCACATTGAACGCATCGACGGAACTTATTGCTAATGGTTTGGACACCATGCTAGCAGTCAAAGAAGTAGAGGATAGGGAAGGCACGGGAGAAGGTTGACTTGGGGTTATCGATGATAAAAGGAAGCACAGGAGATCCCTAGCTTGTGTCATTTCTCCCAGAGCAATACTGATATTTCGTATGAACAATCAGACACGAGGGTTCAAAAAAAGTACCCACAAGAGTTGCGGAGCAATTTCCATTCGCATTTTCAATAGCTGGTCGGGTGACATGGCCAATCTCGTGTCATCTGCTGTGTGTTCGCCATCCTCCGAGACCGGTGAGCTCTCCTGAGGTGGTACGAGGATGTCGCCTATGGATAGCTGATCTTGACGCTCGAAAAAGTCGGTACCTCGTTCGACAAAGATTCTTCTAAGACTCTCCCCGAGGGCTGTGGTAGGATTATCGATTCTATTACAAGGTCAGCCAGTGCATGCCAAAAAGTCGGAACCCCTACAGCTCGACAATTTGCTCGCCTTCTGGGGTGATGTCAAGCAACACTGGAATGCGCGCACCACCATCATCCTTGTAGGGTCGCTCGAGAGACAGTCTCGTCTTTTTCCACTCTGGCTCGCCAGTCATGTCGAGTCATGGTCGTGGTTTGTTGGTTAACCGGGCCGGGTTGTGGCCACGTGATCGGAAAGATTCACTGCCACGGCTTGCGGTTATGCTCTTTGACACTGATCCACGAGGACACCAATCGACGGATGGCCAAGGGTGCCCATACAAGCTTGGCCTCCGAACATATCGTCTCGAAAAGGCGCAAGACCGAAGATGACGACTCGTCCAATCCTCAGACGAAGAAGGCTCGCACTAGAGTAAGGTATGTTTCGCTTTTCTCATACACGACACTTTCCTCAGTGATTTCCTAGCTTTTCCTGTGGAGAATGCCATCGGCGCAAACAAAAGGTAGTAGTAACATTATATATTTCAAAAGGTGTGCTCACCATATATCTCCAGTGTGATCGCCAAATTCCCTGCTCTCACGTATGATTACTTGTACGCCGACAATATAATAATGTTACTGACAAGCAATCTCAGTGCATCGCTCGAAAGGTACCTGATCTTTGTAAAGCGTACACACCGGGAAAGTTGGATCAAGACATCAGTGTACGACTGGCACGACTTGAGCACATTATCGAACTCGCACTACCCCAATACTTTCACGGTGCTACATCACCATCTACTGCGCCTTCTGACAGAAACAATCGTGCCGGTTCCGAAGGTCTCGACGAAGACAATCGCTCTGCCACGGATGAACAGGATCCCAGTGGAGGTACTTTCCAAGGTGGGAGGTGGTATGGCAACAGCGCCTCGGGAAGTGTCGCTCCAGCCTCTGTATTGGAGCAAGTGAATGTTTCGATGAGTTTCTTTGTCATCAATCTAACATGTATCATGCTAGCTGGCAAATGTCGTAGTTGCTAGTTCCCATCAAGAACATTGGGACCCCATTCATCACAATGGTGGCCACAGCACTGGTTCTGCGACACAAAATGGCACCCACAGTGTGGACCACAAAACAGCACTTACGGCGCCTTCTATCATAGAATCCGTGCGACAGGATTCTGAGCCGTCCGCTGTCGATAATTTGAAAAGCCTGGTGCAAGAATGTGGGGTGTCACCACATAAAATATCAGAACTACTTCAAGAGCTTCCACCCCAGCGATTTTCAGATGTGCTCATTGATCATTACTTCACATCCATGTGAGTGCAATCCACCCTATATCCACCTCCTGAGGGTCGGATGAACCTTCTCGCAGCAATTGGACAAGGTACCCTGTGTCCGAAAAGGACTTCCGCGCAGCATACTCTTCTCTCTGTGTAAATGGGGTCGGAGCGAATACCAATGACGCACGCTTTTTACCCCTTCTGTTTGTTGTGCTGGCCATTTCCGTGCGACTTGCACCGGAACATCTTGCTGGTGATTTACGCACCAGGAGAGTCACTTCGCTAAGGTATTATTGGTCATGTATGTTTCACCCTTTCTATCTGTTTTTCAAGCTGACACCCTGAGGAGCACGACGGTCGCTTCTCATTGCGGCAGCAATTCAACCTGATTCACTCGATATTGTTCTAACTCGCTTATTAGTGAGTTTACTTGTTATTACCCCCCGTTTTGTCTATTCTAACCTGTTCAGAGCGCCCGATTTTTGACCTTTGATCGTCGAATTACGGAATGTTGGAGCCAGCTTGGCGCGGCTGTACGAACTGCACAGGCCCTCGGCTTGCACCGAGATGGACCTAGGGTTGGCCTAATCTTTTACAATACACACTTTTTTCTGACGTTTTTCAGGGACTGGATCCAGCCCAGGTCGAGAACCGTAGACGTATTTGGTGAGCTTTCTTGAGTATAATTCGCCGTGGGGTTTAACAACTTTTATAGGTCATATCTGTATCACGCCGACCGTTCCTATGCCCTTGTGCTTGGTCGGCCTAATGCAATCCAAGACGATTACACTTGCACTCTACCTCCTTTGAACATCGATGACGATTTCTCTCTTGCTGCAATTCGCAACCCGCCCCCTCTGACGAGTCCCACACTCATGACTTTCGTTATCCTTCGCCATCAACTAGCCTCAATGATCGGTCGAATGGTTCATCATTTTCAGAAAGTTAACACCCCTAGTCACTACTCCGACGTTCAAGCCCTTGATGACGAACTCCTAAAATTCGTATCCACTTTGCCACCTCATTTCGCATTGGAGCCAGACACCTCCCTTGACGAGAGCATGCAATTCTTACCCGTCCACCGATTCCTGCTCACTACAGAAATCCTCTTCGTGAGGGTTAGCTTGCATCGGCCGTACTTGCTCCGTAAGCTGAGTAGTGACCGTTATCTGCGATCACGAACTGCATGTTTCGAGTCTGCGATCAAAGACTTCCAGGTTCGCAAGGCTTTTCGCGAGAAAATGCCCAAGGAGACCCGTGAGTCTCTCCATAACGCATACCGGGAGTTTCAGACTGCGATGATCAGTGGTATTTATCTCGTTCTGTATCCACGTGGAAAGGACGCAGGGATGATGCATACTATTTTGGATGAGTTTCTGAAGGACCACGAGGGTGTCCGCGAAATGGATGAGACTACGCGTAGGGAGCTCAAAATCATCGAATTCCTTAAGGGTCGTTCTCTACAGATTGCGGAGGGCGTGACGCAGGATGCAGATCAAGACTCACGTACAGTGACCGACTCCCAGCTGTCGTCAATAGCGTCCACCACACCAGGAATTTCTCACCTTGGAAAATCCCCGTTTTCTTCCGTCCTGGCGACTACGTCTGGATCGACATCTCCTCATCCATACCCAGCTTCCCCCTTTATGCAATCCCCTGCTATACAACGTCTACAGGCCTCCGCGGACGGGCCACTTGGATCGCCTGCGGGCACAAACAGTCCGAGTGGGGATGAAGAATCTGTGGCTCAATCGTTACTGGATCACTGGTGCAGCACGTTCAATGATGGTACAGCCGATGGGCCAACAGGTATGCCTGCACTCTCCTGGGGTGGTCCTGGAGGTGCAGACTTTACTGGCTTGGTGGGCTCCGGTGCCAATGTGGCACCACCTATTGATTCAAATTTAATGGCAGCATCTGATGGTGATTGGAATTATTGGGAGAATCTTGTTAATCGAATCGAAATGGGACCTCCCTTATAGATGTCACCAGGCATCGCATCGCATTTGTCCTCGAGTCTCATCACTCGGTGGAGGTATATACTGTACGAGCTTTGTTCTGTTGTACGTAGAGTTGGCTATACAGGATGGTAGGAGTTGGTTCTTCGGTTGAACATTGGACTGTGCTAGAGTCTTGCTTGGTCGAGGGGATTCTCGTCTTGACTGCCGGGGCACTATAGTACCGTGATCGTCACTGCCTGCGAATGTGTGCGTCTTGACACCTCGGACACTCGAAGCCTCGCGCCTGGACAAATTTGGACCTTGGCACCTGCCTCAGATACTGTTCTTCATGCTGTTATCGAACGGCATAGGTAGTGGACGACCTCGTCTTGAACGACGATGCTCCCACTGGTCCAACTTGGTGGCAGGGAGACGAATATGGTATAACCCGAGCTCATATCCGTTTTAGGATTGTTATCCGGTGTCCTCCACTTCCATCGTCCATGCAGTCAATCAACCGGTTTCTGTACGGGCCAACTCCAGAAGAAAAGGTACGAGCATGGCAAGGTAAACTACGTGCAGAGGGTCGACAGCTCGATAGAGAGATGAGGCAGGTCAGCGTCCTTGGGTTTCTACACACCACACAGTTTACTCAGGATCCAAGTCGCAGCTCGACGCGGCTACCTCCAAGGCACGATCAACGGTGAAGCAGCTCGCAACCAAGGGCGATGTCAAGTCTGCGCGAATACTCGCTAAGGAGGTGGTAAGAAGCCGCAAGCAGAAGGACCGACTCTCGGTCAGCAAGGCGCGCTTAGGGTCTATCGGAACACAGCTAACCCAACAGCTCGGTGGGAACATGTGCGAGAATCTGAAATCGAATCCTGAAACTCTTCCTAGCAATGTTGAAGGTCACCGGTACGCTGCAGAAATCTACCGAGATCATGAAGCTCTCGAATTCGCTCGTCAAACTTCCACAAATTAGTCAGGTTATGCGAGAGATGAGTATGGAGATGACAAAGGTGTGGTGCTTTCTGCATCAAAAACACGGGTGTTCAGTTGATTGCTCAGGCTGGTATTATGGAGGAGATGTTGGAGGACACGCTGGAGGTAGATGGAGAGGAGGAGATAGAGGAAGAAGCAGACGCAGAAGTAGATAAGGTGTTATTTGAGCTTACCAACGGCAAGCTCGGGCAAGCGGGCACTGTGGGAGTGGAATTGCCAGTAAGTTCAATGATACTCCTTGGCGTGATTGTCTGTTGACTTGGGGAACTCGAGTCTACGCAAGACCAGTTGGAGGAGGAGATGGAAAAGACGATGGAGCAGTACCGGCAACAGTTGGATGGGCTATTGAGCGGCTAACGTTTCTCAATGTATACCTTACACGCTAGTTGGGCGGATATCACTAGCTCGTTTCATGTATTATGGTCCTCTCAATGTGTCTTGAGTAAGGAGGTCGCGCGGTGATGGTGTCCTAAAATGGATATGGAGGCCTTGTGAGGGTTATTCCACGTGCATCAATTCGTGTCTACCCGTGCGTCCAAACTCTTTTTTTTTGTTCGCAACGGTATTCCTCTCTTTCTCGCTTCCTCAGGTTTGAAAATGTTGGCCCATAGGTCCCTCGCCGAGTTTGCGACGAGGTATTCCCAGGTAGAGATTGATTTATCTTGGTACAGGTGAGGTCCTTACGTTGTTCCCAGTCTTGCAGGCGGTATGCATCTGCAGCCTCAACCTCCATATTTGCTGGACAAAAGGACAGTCATGTGAGCAGCACACATCATATTTCCGTACACATCACTTATTATTGTCTAGGGAAAGTACATGGTCACTTTGATTCCCGGTGATGGTCAGGATACTAGACACACAACATCAGGGTGATGCATTGACATCAGACCCAGGCATTGGTCCGGAAATTAGTGAATCGGTCAAAGCTATTTATTCTGCCGCCAATGTAGGTCAAGCGTATTCGTATACTCTTAATGTGTTCAACGTGAATACAGGTTCCTATCGAATGGGAAGAAGTCAGCGTCACGCCTGTGTTGAAAGGTGGCAAAATTGTAATTCCGGATACAGCAATTAGTTCGGTTAGGAAAAACACCGTCGCTCTGAAAGGTGTGTATATTAGAGGCACAGAATTTTCAGGTTCACTAAATTTGTGCAAGGACCCCTGGCAACACCAAGTGAGCTGGGTTTTAATGACGATTTATGTACATGAACTCAATCTTTACGCCAAGTTGGCAAGGGTCATGTCTCCCTAAACTTGACACTCCGCAGGACGTTCAATCTTTTTGCCAACCTTCGTCCGTGTGTCTCGATCAAAGGCTTCAAGACACCTTACGACGATGTCAACACCGTCCTTATCCGTGAAAACACAGAGGGCGAGTACTCGGGCATTGAGCACGAGGTACGTCATTTGGTGTTTGAGTGTCCTCCCGTTTACGTGGAAACTTTAGATCGTCGATGGGGTTGTTCAATCCATCAAACTCATCACTTACGACGCATCGGAACGTGTGGCTCGATACGCGTTCGACTATGCACAGGCTAGTGGGAAGAAAAGGGTGACAGCGGTGCACAAGGCCAATATCATGTAAGCCAAGACAAAAACGTGCTGAATCACGTATTGATTTTGACAGGAAAATGTCGGATGGTATGTTCCTGTCGGCTTGTCGCCACGTATCCAAAGATTTTCCGGACATCTCGTACGATGAGGATCTGTTGGACCGAGTCTGCTTGCAAGTACGTCTTGTCGCATGGGAGACAGATGAATGTGGAGTAATTCCTCGAGCAGATTGTGCAAAATCCCCTGCCATATTCGAATCGCGTCATGGTGATGCCCAACCTTTACGGTGATATTTTGTCGGATATGTGCGCTGGGCTGATTGGTGGTCTCGGTCTCACCCCTTCTGGAAACATTGGACGGGTATGCGTGTTTTATGCCTGAGAGGCCCATCGTCGTGTGCTTACCTTCCCCAGGATGCATCTATTTTTGAGGCTGTGCATGGCTCTGCCCCCGACATCGCAGGTATGTGCTGGTTTGTGCACTCTGGATGGACGGGGACTGACAATACCCGCAGGAAAAGGATTAGCCAATCCAACGGCGCTGTTGTTGTCCTCTTTGATGATGTTGAGGTACGTTCATGCTCCGGTGGGGTAGGTAGCTCGATTGATCCGATATGCCTCGTTGCAGACACATGAACCTCAACGAGCATGCAGCGAAGATCGAGAAGGCGGCACTCGATGTCAGTAACGATTTCATTCCGTGCGACGTCTGGGATATTGACAATCTTGATTCGCAGACCATTGCGGAGGGAAAGGCGATCACTGGGGACCTTGGTGGGAGAGCAACCACGAAGGAGTACACCGCCGCGATCATCGACAAGCTTACCGGTACATGAAATACTGGTAGCGATACTGTACATGAGATGCCTTGGTGTACTGATGATCGTCTATCAATTATTATTATTGATCCTGTCCCCGGCTGGTGCGATGACCGGTGTCGAGCGTGGGAAATATCAAGTAGTAAAATGAGAAGGAGCGCAGTCGTGACGTTCTCTGCGACGACAACTAGTAAAATCTCACTCACGCCTGTACGCGGCATTCACCTCCATAATCCCCTCACAAGCCCTACAGGGCAAGCCTTCCAGCATACAACCACTTTCCTATTACTAGGTATGCCTCTCCCACTGCTCTCCTTCGTTCTCATCGCTCACGTCCCCCTTGGACACCCAGATAACCTAAAAACGTCCACATAACGCCAATTACCTGTAACGCTACGAACGAAATGACAGACGAACTGACTCTCAACCAACCTAAGAAGGATGACACCAAAAAGTCGTCCTCGACTTCCGGCATCCCCCGCGGATCCAAAAGGACCCCTTCCAACGCTAGACCCTCTTCTGCTGCGGGAAATCTCTCAGGTGCTCCAAGGCCCCCTTCTAGGACTGGGAACAAGAAGCTCATTACTCCTGCCACGGGTGGTGCAGAATCTGGTTCTGAATCTAGTAAGAAACCCGGCGAGGTCAAAAAATCCGACCTGTCTCGCAACAAGAGCCAGGGTGGCACTGGTCAACGTAACGGAAATCACCGCAACCGACAGTCCTCTTCACAAGCGAGTCGGGGCAGTGCTACCAAGGATCGGACTTCGATGGGTCAATCTCCTTCCCCTGCTCCAGCCTCTGCTTCGGAGTCCAGCGATGCGTTGTCTTCACTCCAGCGTGTCATTGCCGACCTCAAAACTACTCCGAACCAAGTGTCTCCTTCCAATAACTCGCTCGCTGCTTCTATGCACGCTCCACAACCACCGGTGTCTAACCTTCCTGTAAATGCACCTATTTTTCATCCTGGTGCTTCAGCCTTTCCTGCTTCTGCCTTGTCGGATCCTGGTTGGCACCGCAAGGCTGCATCGCTTGGTGCATCCGCTCTCTCTGGAAATTTCAATTCATTTTCACCCCACCTTGGTGCTATGATCGAGGATGTCGAGGACGGAACTGGCGTATCTTTTGAAGACGGCGAAATTTCTGAGAATTTGTTTCCCAATTCCGGCCATCAGGTCCGGTCTCAGTCTCAGAGTTTCATGGCTCCCCGTTTTGCAGCTTTGGCCGCCCAGCAAGAACAGGATGTTCTCGGCCCTACCGGACGTCCTCAACTTGCACCAAACTTCATGTTTGGCGCCCGCCGACGCACGGCTTCTAACGTTCCGATGGGTCCACTGAACGAAGAGGATGTTGGATTCCAGTTTCCACAGCAGCAGAATCCATCTTCTGAGGGTATTGTGCACGACCAGAACCTTAGAAGAGCAGAGAGCGACATCACTGGTATCATGGCCGAGCAGGTATGCACGATGTGCTTCGTTGTTTTTAGTTTTGATTCATTTGTTCTAGATTGCCATTCAAAACCAAATAGAGGCCCTTCAGCAACAACAACAAGCACTTTACCAGCAACAGTTAGCTTCCAATCAGGTTCTTTCTCTTCAAACTCCTGGACTTGCACCGAATAGGCATAGACGCATCCAGAGTACCCTCCCTACCACCGCCACAGGGACCAGCATCGCCCCCACTTTTCCTACTCCGATGGGCCAGTTTGGCTCTCTAGGTATTAGTCCTGACTCACAGCCGTCTGGTTTACCTCGTGGCCATGGAAGAAGACATAGTGTTAATGTCGTCAACAAATCTAGCACTTCTCACAACAATGTTGGTTCTGTGAGCTTCCCTTACAGTAGCCAGGATGGCTTTGAGGATGGTTTCACCTCACCCTTCGGTGCTCACTCTCGTACAACATCCCGGGTCGACTCCAGTTGGAGGATTAGTATGTATTAACCTCTGTTGAGTTACACGTAGCTGACCTGTCTGTCAGATGGTGGTGTAATTCAAGGCAACAACGCATTTGCCGCTGATCTCGCGCAGGCGCAGGCTCAACTTCAAAGCTTGCAGCAGTTTCGTGCTGCGGCTGGTGGTCATCATCATAAGATGCCTTCATTTTCTTTCCCGAACATGTTGCCAAACATGATGGCTGCTAACATGATGGGTCTAGGCATGGGAGGGGTGAGCCTACTGCAACAACAGCAACAGCAACAGCAACAGTTTCAGTCCCAATTGCAACAACAGTCCAGTCAGCCACAACGCAAGTCTCTTTTTGCGCCTTACCTTCCTCAAGCCTCTCTTCCACCGCTCTTGGCTGCCGGAAAGCTCGTTGTAGGCATCCTTCGCGTCAACAAACGCAACAGGTCGGATGCGTATGTTGCTACCGAGGTCCTGGATGCCGATATCTACATTTGTGGCTCTAAAGATCGTAATCGCGCTTTGGAGGGCGATATTGTTGCTGTCGAGCTCCTTGATGTTGATGAAGTTTGGGGTACTAAGAAGGAGAAGGAAGAGAAGAAGCGCAAGAAGGAAGAGAACTCCGCCTACGACTTGAAAATCAGTGCTGGTCGCAAGGATGACAAGAAGAAGGATGACGTTGAAGTTGAGGGCCAGGGATTGATGTTGTTTGAAGACGAGGAGTATGATAAATTTGACATTGCTATCTCACATTATATTAACATCTGCCCTTAGGGTCACAGATGAAGTCAAGCCGCAGTTTGCTGGACATGTCGTAGCAGTCGTTGAACGCATGCCCGGACAACTTTTTTCTGGGACTCTCGGTCTTCTTCGTCCATCTTCTGCAGCCACCAAAGAGAAACAGGAGGCAGAACGTCGAGAACGAGAGGGTGATCGTGGTGATGAACCACGTCGTGGACCAATTGAACGTCCCAAGATCGTCTGGTTCAAACCGACTGACAAGCGCGTACCATTGATTGCCATTCCCACTGAGCAAGCACCCATAGATTTCGTCCAGAATCCTGAAGTCTACGCTAACAGATTGTTCGTTGCTTGTATCAAGCGTCATGTACGTCATCGAGATTTCAACTCGTTCCTTTACTGACTGGAGGGATGTAGCCCATTTCTTCTCTCCATCCTTTTGGTACTCTGGCTGAGGAGCTTGGTCCCATTGGGGATATTGAAGTTGAGACTAGTGCTTTGTTGAAAGATTGCAACTTCCCTACAGAAGAATTTTCTGAGAGTGTGCTCAAGTGCCTCCCTCCCACTCCTTGGACGTATGTTATTTATTTTCTTTTGTCACGGACTGTCTGTTGATATCGTACACCAGTATTCCTGAAAGGGAGTATGAAATTCGCAAGGACTTGCGCGAGGAACGAATTTTCACCATCGATCCGGATGCAGCTAAAGATTTGGATGATGCCTTGTCCATCAAGGCGAATGATGACGGTACTTACGATGTCGGCGTCCACGTTTCAGACGCATCTTTCTTCGTGAAACCCAATACTGCGCTTGATCGCGATGCTCGCAAGCGAGCTACGAGTGTGTACCTCGTTCAAAGAGCAGTGCCGATGTTGCCCCCTACACTAAGCGAGGATGTCTGTAGCCTTGCTCCTGGTGTTGAACGTCTCACTTTCTCCGTTATCTTTACCATGACCATAGACGGCAAGGTGCTCAATAAGTGGTTTGGAAAGACGATTATAAAGTGGGTTACATAGATCTTTTCACGTTAATACGCTCATCCTGTTCGAAAGATCTGCAGCTAAACTGTCCTACGCTGACGCGAAGAAGGCGATTGACGGACAGGCATTGACTGGGCCCTCCGTGTCACCGGAACATAGTGTGTCTGCGATCGAGGCTGATGTGAGAGCGCTGTACGGTATCGCTAACCAGCTTCGTGCCAAACGTCTTCAAGACGGTGCTCTGACGCTCTCTTCGTCGCGCCTATCGTTCACGTTGGACGAGAATGGCCTCCCCATGGATTGTGCGCAAGACGATCGTAATGATGCTAATGAGATGGTCGAAGAGGTATGCGTCATGGTGACTATGGGATTACATCGGGCTTAAGCTAGGGTTCCAGTTCATGCTCTTGACCAACATTGCCATTGCCCAACGCATTGCCGTTCACCTCCCTGAACAAGCACTCCTTCGCAGGCATGACTCCCCTCTTGAAAGGCGTCTGGTACTTGCCTTCTGTTTGTCGTGCACTTCTTGGTACTGACGGTATTTCGTAGAATGTGTTCTATGAGCGCGCTAAGCGTTTGGGCGTGGATGTAGACATGTCAACCCCGGGGACTATCATGAGATCCTTTGAGACCATTACCAACCCTACTGCTCGAATGGTGCTCGAGCTGCTGTCCTTCAAAGCTACCCAACGCGCCAAATACTTCTGTGCCGGAATGTTGGATATTGCCAAGTATGGTCATTATGCCCTTAACGTCCCTCTTTACACCCACTTCACCTCTCCTATCCGGCGTTACGCTGACATCTTGGTGCACCGCCAACTCGAATCTGTTCTGCAAGGTGGAAGTGAGCGTAAAGATACCATTGTTATGGTTCCCACTGATTCTGTACTTGTAGGCGACCCAAAGTTCACCATGGATAGAGATGCTGTCGCGAAGATCGCTCAGCAATGCAACATGTGTGTATCTGGATCGTCCATGTTCGATTACTTGCTGAACGTCTTCTAGCAAACGAGATTCCGCGAAATTGGCACAGGAGCAGTCCATCCACCTCTTCCTCTGTGTCTTCATTTCAGACTTGACTCATCGTTACGGTCCGGTTATTCGTCAAGCAAAGGTTGTCAACGTGCTTGATGCTGCTTTCGATGTTCTGGTCCCCGAGTTTGGTATTGAAAAGAGAGTCCACGTGGACCAGATGCCAATTGATGTGAGTGTGGTAGCTCATCGAGTAATCTTCCGGTCGTTCATCATTACTTAGAATCATGTGTATGATGAACACGCCCACACCCTTCAAATCTATTGGTCCAGCAAAGACGTCATCACATGGCTTGCGGAAAATAGCGACGACGAACACTTGAAGAAGGTTAAGCAGAATGCCGAGGCACACGCTGCTAAGATGGAAGTGGCATCACGCTCCTTGCACGATGAGAAGGCTCTTTTCGATGAAGATGACGCCGAGGAAGATGAGATAGTGCTTGGTAGAGACAGCGAAGTTGTTAAAATGACAGAGACATCCAAGCAACGCCTCCTTTCTGCTGCCAAGGTCGAACCTGTGTTCGAAGGTTTAAGGACTACCTCTTCTGGTCACAAAATCCAGGACATCAAGGAGCTGATGACAGTTCCGGTATGCAAACACGGCTTGCTTAAAGATTATATTGTTAACATAGTCTGCTAGGTAATCGTGACGGCTGACCTGACCAAAAGTCCTCCTGTGATCAAAGTGTACAGTGTTAACCCCTATGCTGAACCGAAGAATGAACAGAAGAAATAAGTTACCCAGCAACCACACCCTTCGCTCCCTTTCGCCTATTGAAGTATATCTGTTGTACGATAATGTTGATATTCTGCATGCTTTCGTTTTCCCTTCCCCTCTTTGATACTGACTCATGACTTGTTCATGCGCCGGTTCTGTACGGGTATGTCTGGGATGTTTACATGTCGCTCGATTCACTTGAGCTGTTCTAGTTTGATCGGATTCCAACGCATACATCTGTCCTGTCCTAGGCTCTTATGTAGTAGTTTACTTTGAAACAAAGGATTTTGTCATAGCATGAGTAGAATACAATAATAAATCTGAAGAGTAGGATGTCGGCTTAAAAGACGGTGCAAGTTACAACAGATCAATGTTAAATAATATTATCCATACTGTTATTCGTGTTAAGATGTCGGGTGAAAAACGTGAGGCAACTTGCAGTCAATACCACCTAAATCCAACCTGGTGGAGATGACATATTTATGCCCCTCTCTTGCCTACTTAGTTCCCGGGTGAGGGTATCCTTGGTCTCACATGATGTACTCGAGCCAGACTCGCGAGTGACGGATTTGGTGGTACGTGCGCTACGGTTGCCCTTCGACACCTGGGCATCAGGCGGTCGAGCCTCCGAGTGAGGCTGATATTGCTCGACAAGCGTGCGGAACGAGTGTACCGACCCAGTCTTCCCACGAGGCCCACCGCTAGTGGAAACCGGCAAGGGAAAGCGGTGGAAACGGTTAATTTCGTGACAACAAAGCTCGCACAATTCGGCAAGTCCCAGATAAC
>JBBPJS010000643.1:0-14907 GCA_038088835.1 Singerocomus rubriflavus | reverse complement strand
CTTCAGCAGTTTACCTACACCGCATAAAGGGGCAGTCTTTTGCTGGGTACGGCAGAAACGGCGAACAATATTATTGGAGGCGTCAGAAGAACGACCGTTGGCCAATACACTAGTGATACACGACGTCGAGGCTCTGACTGTGGTTCACCCAACTATTCCTATCACTCCCCTGCAGGAAGTGCGCTGGACGCCGCAGATTCGCTCCATCAGCGGCCCTGCTCTCCGAGAAGAGCAAGTGACAGTCCCACGTCCCAAACGTGTACGATACTCTCCCCCGCTCAATCCCCTCAAATCTAGGAACCTGTTTCAGGACCCTTACCCTAAATCTGCACCAGCCCATGCACCATCGTTTCAACAAAATGAACCCTCCCACCTGGAAAAGAGCTGGAGGGGTGAACTAGAACCCCCCGTGACACCGCAGGCTCTCGCAGTGAGTGGTATGCAAACTCGGTCTTTGATAAGACCTGGTCTAGGGACAAAGAGTTAGTGGTGCGAACGATCACTTACGTGTTCCGTATTGCGTCCCGTGACCGAGCTACCCTGATCACAACCCTACATTTAACTCGCGCAAGAGTACTTTCTCTGCAAAGTTCAGTGCTCGAGATCTAGTACTCCCAGAGGTTGGCAAAGGCATGACCTGTAGCCAAACGTTTATGCTCGTTATTCTCAGCATTTGTCAATAGCGGATCCGGAATGGACAGTGCTCTTGGTCACGGACAATGCTCATTGTCCCTACAGAAATTAGTAATGCACTGTATATTGTCGTATAACACGATGCATCGAGGAAGTCCTGCTTTTATTCCTCTGGGAACTCTGCTTTCCGCCTAAACTTTGCTTGGTCTCGCAGCCACTAAAAATTATATTAGAAGGAAAAACAGCAGAGAACGCAACGACACGTACTTGGCGGTATTGGTACAGAGAGCCAATCTTTTCTCCTGTCAGTTTCAATGGCTCAGAATCAGTTCCAAATAAGAGGCCGGTAGCTCTGTACCATAATAGTCCGGTACTGGGTTATTGGCACTTTGTGCGGTAGGATCAACACGATTTTTGACTATGTGTCTGTAAAATTCGCGATCCTTTGCTTCTATCAGGGTGAGTGCACGGCGATGTGTCAATGTCCAGCAAGCTGAACCAATCGTGGGGCCTAGGAGGTATCCAAGACCTTGGGAACGTTGAGTGCAGGTTATGAAGGTCATTCGAATCGTCTTACCTGTACACGCCATTGTACAAGCCCCGTAAAAGAACATGGGGTCAATTCCCTAGTATATAAGTTATTAGGATCAGCTTCAACACGTTCTGTGAGGACCAAGGGTTCACCATGATCGGTTTGGTTGCGTCGGTTTCTAGAGATCCAAAATATGCGGCTCCACCCACCAAACCGAGAAGGGAGCAAGGAATGGTCAGAGTCTGAGAAAGGGATATCAAAAGGTCGCAATTCCGGCAGAAATGCGAACAGCATACCGTCTCCCATCTGCGCTTCCCTCGCCGAATCTCGAGGTATTCCGACCAAGTCAATGTATCCTTGGATAACCCGGAGACGGTGCTGGAATTTTTCCGAACCAAACCCTTTTTTTTTGGCGTCGACTTGATTGTCGCAGGGATGCGAATTCCGTGTGCATAAGTGCGTTTTAGCAGGGACGTCATGAAGACCAAAGTTCAAGCTGTCATCCGGCAAGGTAGCACCTCAACCATAGGCCGGAAATAGATATTGTTTCGCACGATTCGTGAATACTAATTAGACGCGTCCATGCACTGTCTGCGACTCCTCTAATGCAGACCTGCGACAGAGCACGACACGTACTACCATCGACGTGCTGTCCGTTTTGTATGGGTGGTTCTACGCTACCTGTCGTCCAGCCACAAGATGCCACCGACGTGTTCTCATTGAGCAAGCTTCTACCTGCGGGAACGATTGTCGTGGGCGTCCATGACGACAAGTCACCGTGTCCCAGCGCGCCCAACAGCTCCAATTGGGTTTCTCTTCCTGTACGAAAGCTGTCTACTTATCCAACAGACACACTTTTTTGGGAACTGGCGTATCTTGCCAAGCATTTGTTTCTTCGGGCAACTTGTAAGCTCGGTCCAAGTGGACGCATAATCTTCGTCAGACTTTATCTCATCCCCAATGACTTGCCCAATGCCCGTGGGAAACTACGCTGCCGTCCTGAACCTGTGGTCAAGCACGGTCGACACTACATGCAGAGCATCATACCGTTGATTAAACAAAATAATGGCTTGTGGGACGCAGACGAAGCTTGTCTTACTGCTCCACAAAAGTATTTCTTTCCTAGCTGCATTGTTTGTGGATTTCGATATATATATTTTTTGATGTTAGTGTTAATCATTGACGTTAGGATAACCGCACAATGGCTGAGATTTATAGCGATTTACCCTCCCCGCGCTTGAATACTCCAAGAGAAACCAATACACTCTCCCACCAAATTGCATCCGGAAATACGATTTGGGGTCTTAGAACAATTCTATATGGCTATCAACGACGTTCAGTTGCTGTCATGCTCCACAAGGAATCAAGTACTAGTGCTGTTCCAGATCCATTGTACATTGATGTCCCATGCATGTTGGGCACCAATTGTTATATTCAACCATCAACTATGTCTGTGTTGCAAGAATGTCCCATGTTTGTCCCATCTCAATCAGGCATACTCTGCGAGGAGTTAGGTATGTTTATGCCATTTGTGGAGACTTGTAATTTAGTTCTGTACTAGGAACGGGAAAGACAGTCATGATCATCGCTCTCGTTCTGGCAACTGCAAGTCAACTCCCAGATCCAGAGGAGTGCCTTATTGGTGAACAACCAGTGATGACACCCTTAGCTTACCACCACTTCCCTTCCGTGGAGTATGCTCTCGCAAGGGATAGAGCTGGTCAGACCTGGCAGCCTATTCGACAAATACCATCACTCGTCGAACTCCTTCTACACTATTTTTCTCTCTTCAACGCCACTACAAGTCGCCCAGCATTCGCAGATGAACTTGAGGCCAGCCATATGTGGGCATTTATACGAGCCAATAGACCCTTTTATCACCACTATAACACCAAGCCTGCTGTAGAAGGACCGGAAAGATCGAGCCGTCGGACAGCACCCAGTTTAGGTCCCCGAACCATGTACCTCTCATCAGCTACCCTAGTGGTCGTCCCTCTAATCTTGTTAGGCCAGTGGAAGAGCGAGATCGACAAGCACTGCCATGATTGTGTTCGGTATCTTATCGTTCGTCGTCCCATGGAGCTTCCTAATGCTAAGAAACTTGCATCGGATTATGAGGTAAGTGGATCCATAACGGCTTTGGGTTTTTCTACCTAACGAATGATTTCTCTTTAGTTGATTATCATGAGTGATAGCTGTATGTAGGATGCATGGATCTTGATGCAGAGACTAATAATCTCTAGACTTTCGCGCAGAGTCCAAGAAGAACAATACAGAAAAGCTCTACAACCCCAAATATTGTACTTGCCCATGCTTGGCAGGATCCCGGGTTCCAGATTGTCACTGTCCTGGAGATCTTGGTGTAACTCCTCTCTTGCAGGTACGGTGGAAAAGGCTGGTAGTTGATGAAGGTCATATTGCTGGCAATATGGCAGCCACCATTAATTATTTCGTCCAGCAACTAAGCATCCAGCACAAGTGGATTGTTACGGGCACACCCACATCCAATATACTTGGTCTCAACTTTGGTCGTACGACCGACGAGCGGGAATCCGATCATCATGTTGATATTGCTGAGTCTGACCCCACGTATCCTCAGTCAGGCTCTCCCATAGGCACATCTCATAGTCAGGACCATGAGTATACCACGCGAATTTGGGGCAGTTACGATAATGTCAACCTACGGAAATTAGGGGTCATGATTAAGGACTTCCTTGCTGTTCCCCAGTTTCATGCTGACTCGAAAAGCTTCGCGATGCATGTTTTATCGCCGCTATGCAACCAATATGGACCACAGCCTGGCGCTATCAACGTTCTGAGCCAAGTAATGCAAATGGTAATGGTTCGTCACAGGTAAGTCAGAGTATGTTGTCGCCTATTCGTACTTACTTCCGGCTCAGAATCGAGGATGTGGAAAATGATGTTTTGCTGCCCCCGATGGAACATGACATCATTTACATGAATCTGGATAATTATGCTCTGAAGTCATATAATGCCATGCAAGCTTCACTTGCAATAAACGCCATCGATTCACAGCGAGAAGACAGGGTAAGTCGATAGTAAATGAGTATCGTGTAATTCTATTGTTCATATAGCCCAGGATTACCTTTTCCATCCAAGTGTACGTCACGAGCATTTCGTGTGAACAGGACTTTCATTTACCCCGCCCGAGCTAGAATGCCAAGGAGCTACAAGCAGCTATAAACAATTCGTCACAGTCTGTCATGTTTTCATCTCATTTCACCACTCTCTAAGGTCACCTTCTCTAGGAGTCTCTTTTGGTCATCCTCAGATATCTTGTACAATGTCGACGAGATCTGCCGTCTAGCAGACGGATACACTTATCGTGCAGTCAACCGGAAGCCTGGTCGGGAAGCAAGTCCCGGAGATTTGGATCTTCTACAACAAGCACTCAAACATGCGTACGGTCTGTCTTCATTAAACTGATGTCCGACTGACTTAGTTATGTAGAGCTGTTGCTGCCAGCGACGAGACATGGAGAATGATGCAACCCTTCCCAGATGTTCCATTCAAGGTGTTCGGACTTGACCCAACTGTTGTCGAAGCCTGGACGCGAACTAGACCGTGTAATGATAGTCGAACGACCCACTTCATGCACGCAGACCGGCTGGCGAACCTACGTTTGCTTGTACGCAAAAAACCTCTGATTTCAAGAGCCGACTTAGTTGAAGAGGGAAACATCCTCAATGGGATTGAAAAAAGGGCGATGACCTCGAAATCCATTGGCCCACGCGAAACAAAATACGGTGTGAGGCAGACGAGAGAAATGGCCAAAGAGGTGCAAGAAACAATCGAAGTTCTGAAGAAACGTATTGAGTGGTTGCACGAATCTGACGAGGAGCCGGAGGGCTGGAGGGCCAGGAACAGGACGAATGGACGTGAAACTTCTTCCACTAAAGCAACTGCAGCTCGCATGACGAGGCACTCACCCTTGTACGGGGTAAAAGTCGGACCTTCGTTGTCGACAAAGTTGAACTACATCGTTTCAGAGGTATGTCGGCTGCCGATACATCAACCAATGGCGCGGATTGCGTTTCACATGCCCACAGGTCCAGCGATACTTTGTGAAAGAGAAGTTCCTGATATTCTCCAATTCTCTCCTTACGCTCTTTCAAGTTGGCGAGGCCTTGTCACTATTCGAAATCAAGCATCTACGGTACACCAATGAGGAGCCGTACTTACTGAGAGAGCAATGCATCACAACATTCGAAACTTCAGACGTGCATAGAGTTCTCTTGATAGAATTGAAGCTTGGCGCGCGTGGCCTGTCCGTCGTGTGATAAACATACTACCTAGAGGACTAATATTCTCTGTAGGAACTTGATATCGGCTTCCCGAATTATTTTCTGTGAGCCTGTCTGGCATCCGGATGTCGAGTCACAGGCGATCAAGGTTTGAAATATTCCAATGCATCTCAATCATGGTCTGACCTGTCTTCTAGCGTGTTCATCGTATAGGTCAAACGAGACCAGTCACTGGTCGGTGCCTTCAATCTTGAAAGCATTTATTGCTTAAACCCTTTCAGTAAAGACTCTAGTTATTCGCTCCACGGCCGAGGAAGCTATGATCGCTCGGAGGCAATACCTGAGAAGTGGTGACAAAGTTCCAGGCATGACGACTGAAAGTGGCATGCGAGACTACTTGATGGTGATTTGTAGCCCTCTCCCTCTCCCAGTCGCGTCGTCTTCTAAAGTGAGATTAGCATCCCCGCTTCTTGAGCGAGTCTGCCTCGAGTGATCCAATCAGTGTGGTCCTCTCGCTTGACGCCAATCGCGTGGCGTCAGTCAAGATGCAGCCCAATTCGTCCGAGGATGTGGATGGTCCAGGCAGAGTCGACGTTGACTCGGATATCCCTATCCACGAGTCAGCGGGCCAAGATGGGGACGCGATAGCCCGCAAGAGAGTGAGGTTCGAGTAGGAGGGACGCGATGGGTGCTGATAGCAGTAGTGCTTGTGACACTTCAAAGGTCACGTGACTAACGCGACGCGTGTTCGAGTTGCCTATACAATATTTTGTCTCTGCTTCTGTCTGAACCAGCGTTGTAGGACTAGCGATGCTCGCAATCATCACGCAGAATGGTACCAGCCTCATCGACCCAGCTAGCCTCAAAAATTCCTCCGGCTCGTTTCCACTCTCCAGTTCCTTGCAGTGCTCCACAGCTGTCTGGTCTCCAGACAACTCCCAACTCTACCTGGCGGATTCCTCGTCTATCAAAAGATATACGCCATCGGAGTGCCTCCTGGAAGAGCTCTACCATGGACCAGATACAGTGACATGCTTAGCAACAGTGGACAAGGGTAATACACTTTTCTTTGCGATCACTAACAAGGTGTGGTCACTAGACTGCACCTATTCACCTGCAAAGGTCCTATCCTCTATGGAACCCCACTAGCACGTCGTAACAAAAATCTCGGTGTCCAGTGATGGTGCTTTACTGGCGTCCGTGTCGGCTTCTACGGTCTTCGTACATAACTTGACGCGTGCCTCGCACGCTCAATTGTGGGGACTTCCAGACAGGAAGCTCGTCACCTGTTGCGTATTCCACCCACATTCCAACACCAGGCTTTTATTGGGTGTCGAACAAGACATTCTCGTCTACGATTCGACGCGACTTTCTAATCCACTCAAGACTGTCCACATCCCCGGAAGTGGGGATATCGTGAATGTATCAGCCAGCCCATTTAGCAAGGCACTTGTCGCTGCTATTACGTCCCACGGCGAAGTAGTACTTGTTGACCTCGATAGGGATAACGGGTATGTGATCCCTTCAGACTAAAATGTCTGTCTTGCTTATTTGCATAGGATACTGAAAACTGTCAATTTGAAAACACCTCTTACTTGTTGCGCTTTCACTGCGGAGGGCGCTGCCATTTATCTGGGCACTGAAGATGGCAAACTCCTTGTCCTCGATTTGAGATCACTGGAGAAAGAGCCGAAGTCGTTCATTGTTGGTGACGGCAGTGCCTGCATCAAGACAATTAGTGTCCAGGTAAGTACTTTATTTTATGGGGGATCACATCCAGTCATATACTTCAACAGGGGAAAACCAAGTCTCACCTTAATGATACTAGGGTGAAGACCAAGTCAAGTTCAGCAGCAATTATAAGGTTACCTCGCCAACGTTCTGTATCTTCGACACGAGCGGCATCAGCCGGTTCCATTGTAGTTGGTCCTGGGGCCAAGTCCCCAGTGCACGTTACGGTTGCATCAAAGATCCGGGGTGGAAGTGGGATTACGCCAAAAAAGAAGCTCTTCTCCCCCATACGAATGCCACTCTCCGAGGCCCAAAACTTAGGGGTAGATGTACAGCTGGCAACTTCACGTTCTCGTATGCAGCTTTCCCTCTTTCTTACTCCACATAGCACCTGATATTGGCCTGTAGCGATGCTATCTCGCCGTACAAAGCTTCTGAGACTTCAGAAGGCAAAGGGACAAGAGGGATCTCACGAAGCCCAAGCTCAGCCATCTTCCCCGTTCCGCGGGCTACCCGAACTAGCAAATGCAAGAGAACATACCAAACCTAGCACGTCTCGCTGGAAGGGACACGACGTCGAAAATCTAGGACTTGGATCTGCACCGGAGTCTATTTCGGCACATCTAGCAGTGATGCGAGTACGATCAGGTCCTTCGATGAACGACAGCGCCAGAGACGAAGGCGAACAGCGGAAAAGTGCGGCACGTCGAGTCATTTCGGATTCTGTTGAGGGCACACGAAAGCCCGCA
This sequence comes from Singerocomus rubriflavus, assembly GCA_038088835.1. Taxonomy (NCBI): domain Eukaryota; kingdom Fungi; phylum Basidiomycota; class Agaricomycetes; order Boletales; family Boletaceae; genus Singerocomus; species Singerocomus rubriflavus. The sequence continues at coordinate 6,997 of JBBPJS010000643.1, read as the reverse complement.
TCTACTTCAACTGGCTCTGCACAAAGTAGGGTGTCATCCTCGAAAGCTGTTAACGGAGTCGTTTCCACACAGCAAAAACAAGAACGACGATCGGTCACGCCCGACAGCAGTGACAACCACCTTGACTTGTCCTCTCCCGAGTTACCACGTGAACCTTTGACACCGGTCCTATTGAGGAAGGATGCAGAAAAGGCACCGTTAGCAGGTGCGACAGGTAGTGGTACCGGTATACTCGGGCCTACCAGCCTCGAGGTTGCAAAATGGGCCAAAGGCGAGAACCAGAAGGGGAAAGAGAAAGAAAAGCATAAGGTTGTGAAAACTAGGTTTGCACAGCATCTGGACGCCAAAGAGTCGTCTAGAGGGAATGATGGGTCAAAAGACGAAAGTGGCCTGAGGATTCTAGTGGACGAAGAACGGGAACAAGAGTTATCCTTGCAGGTATCACCTCGTCGCCCGACTGCTCCGCCAGCCTGGCTTCGATCACCACACCGCCCGTCAGCTGTGAACCACAATATGAACACAGCCGCACAGGATTTCCTGCGAGGTATTGTCCATGATGCCATGTACGACTTCCAGCGCGAGACTAAGGCGGAGATGATGGGTCTACATTTGGACCTCGTCCGGATGGGTAGAGGATGGAAGCAGGAACTCAGAGAAATAATGGAAGAGTGGAACGGGGAAATTAAGGAATTGAAAGCAGAGAACGAGCGATTGAGAGAGGAGAACGAAAGATTGCGAAGAGGCTACTGACTTTGTTTATCATAGATCTTGTATCTGTTACGGTCACGTGATTCTACATGCGTTTTGGAACTGCCGAGTCTCAAGGTCGCTCTGACCATGAATCACACCCTGGACGCTTCATCTGCAGTCTCGGTCAATGCGCTCGTATTCTCGGGTGGTGAGGTATGGAACGATAATGAGCCAGACACGCACGCGAGCACAATCTTGCAGACACTCGCTCAGTCGGTGCCAGGGTCATCCAGCGCTGAACCAAATAAGTCAAGTCGACCAGATGCAGAGCGGAATATCAGCGCATACGTACGCGTTTTTGAAGGTGTTGTGTTTCTCTCGTGATTTTATGGGTTGGACTCATGTGCATTCAGACATGATCAGTTCCGTGATCAAGGAAGAGACACATCTACTCAACGATGAAGAATTTGCGCTCCTAACAGTTTTTGCTCATCTTTCTTGTAGGCTGATCCATCTCCTCATTCAACAAGTCCTTCTTACTTGGGCAAAGATAATGCTCGGTTCCTCATGGTAAAATTGCTGTTGAGAAAACAGGCAGCTTGGTATCGCCTCGATACTTTGAAGTATGAAGATGACCTTGGTTCCGTTTCAGCCATAGTAGAAGCAATCGACGAATTGTGCCAAGTTGGTTCTCAACCACCGGACATCTTCAAAAAGGAGGATCCAGAGAGACAGGGGTTCATCGAGTTTCCAACAGACGAGGGTGTTGTGAATATCCAAGAGAACCCAGCACCGGTAGACTCCGGAGCCTTGGGGCTCTCCTCGATAGACAGACCCCTTGCATTAGCCAGAAACGAACGGAAAATGGATCTAAAGAGCCTACTAGAATGCCTAAGAGTGGACGAACTTAAAGTTATCGCTAAGCAGCTGAGACTCAAGGCAAGCCAGAAGGTCAGTCTCCTTTTGTCAAATGACGCCCAATTCAGTGTTCCTTGCAGAAAGACGACCTTATCAACAGCCTTCTTGGTGCTTCATCTTCACAATCAACATTAACGAGTTTTTCTCGTAGGGACGGTATCAAACAATCCAATGGCTGTAGTTATCACCAAACTGAACTATCGTTTACTAAGTTGAGGTCCCAGCAAGATAGGCTCAAGGAGATTGTCCTCGCCTATGTAGGTATGTACCCCAAAGTTTAAATGTTCGTGACTCATCCTGTCCTTGAAGTCAAATGCATACGAGTTGACGAAGAGTTTTTCGGTGTGATACATCGTGTAAACCTCGTGTACTTCCGCTTGTGAGCTGCATGATTCAGTTCGTGTGACAGATTCTCACCTACTCCTAGAACTCAGTATACCCCTAGCATACTCGTTGCAGCGCTTTTAACCCGCTTCGGGAAACGAGCCTATCCCGAGTACAAGTACCAACGCACTAGGAATATTTGGCCTTCCCGGCAAGCCCTCCTTGACTATGAAGAAGTACTTATTCTCGAAGGACAAGTGGACGCCTTGCTTGCTGGGGATGTATCTGTCTCGGGTGTTAGAGCGGCTGAGAGCGGAACTCGAGTTTCCAGATTCTTGTCAACACCCATCACTCCCAAAGATGCAAATAACCACAGAGACGGGAAGAATACTGAGGATGAAGACACGATACCTGACCTCAAGCATGATAATATTCGCATGCGGGGTGCATGTATGGTAAGGGACATCTTCGAGAGGGTGTATCCCTTTTGGCAGGGTCTCGTGAGAACTAGTGGCGAAGAGGACGGCCGAGGAAACGGATTAGAGCGGTTCCATTACGGTTTGATTAATCGGTGACAACTCTCTTTTCATCACTGAATACGTTTTGCAGGACACGTTCTTACGCGAATCATCTGCAAAGGCAGTACTGCGCTAGGCATCCTTGGAGAGCACGAACGAGAACTAGATGTTTTAGAAGCGCTCCTAGCACAGAAGAGGTGGCGGAGAGGACAGCGTGGAAGATGGTATGAACGACGAGCACTGATTCTCTCGACTCATTTGTCAAAGAGTGGGGAGACTATGGAACGAGCGTTGGACGCGGTTTTGGAGGCTCTTGTGGATCCTGACACACACATTGGTAAGGTCTACAACGTGGGTGGATTTACAAGCGCTAAAAATGCTCAGTCTGCCGGCCGAAGCTTCAAAGGCGTCTTAGGAAGTTAGAAAACAAATTGAAGGTCCCCATCAAAGATCGGCATACATATGAGGATGTCCTTGCGGCTGCCGATGAGGTAATATATGAAGCGGTCCGCCTCAGGCATCGAGCAGCCGGCTTGAAGCTCGATCGGACAGGCAGGTGCATTGATGCAACTGTATCACCGCAAGGATATCAAGACATCAAACGTTACTATTCCCCTGTGACTACCCCAGTGAAGTCCGAACATAGTTCAAGTGTGGCACCGTCTCCTCGCCGCAGGCCATCGGTGAGGCTATTAGGTTGAGGTATTTGCAAGAGTTCCTCACATTGGTGCAGTCAGATACACCGAAAGGGAAAAGCCTCTGGTTGGGAAGTAATGGCGAGGAGTTGACTGTTGAGGCACTTGCCCTCCAGCGCTACCAGGAACAAGGGTTCAAGGGGTACGCGTCTCCTCTCGTGACTTCTGCGCGCTGCTTGATCACAATTCATCCAGCGTCCACTGTGAAACTCGGGTTATCTCCATGCTGTTTGGTCTCCTTTTCTGGGATATCATTTTTGAATCCATTCCCGGTGCATTTGAGACGCCTTATCAGACTGCCCCCCTTGATATTGCAGAGGACTCCTTTTATCATTCCCGGAAAGATTCCATGGAAGAACGACTCACTGCCATCGAAGCTGGGAAAGGCGCTGATCTCATTCGAGCCGTCGATACCGAGCACAGAGCCAGTGAGACCTGGTGTGTTGGTGTTCGATGGGAGTTGTTTAGTAGTGAAGATCTTGTCGACATTGTGACGGTAAGGTTGCTTCAAATCTCGAATGACCACATTGGCTCATCGACGGACATCAAACAGTGCATCGGTGGAGAAGCACTCTCTGTCATTTGTCGCGTTCTCTGCGAAGATTACATGTTCGGCACATCCGGTGGCCCAGACCTATTTCTGTGGAACACTGAGAAAGGCACTTGCAAGTTTGTGGAGGTCAAGGGCCCCGGAGATACCCTTCAAGAGAACCAGAGAGTACGCGTATAACGTGCACTGTTTGCATGGCGCTGATACCCTTCCAAGGTCTGGATTGATATCTTGCTGAAAGCCCCAGTAGAAGTAGAAATATGTCGCATCGCAGAGAACGACGATGGAACCGAAAAGAAGCCAAACACACGAACACCTAAGAGCACCCGCAAGAAGGCCAAGAAAACGGCTCGAAAAGAGGAGATACAAGTGGACATGGAAGACGCAGATGCCCTCCCGATATTCGACAATCTACCTACGATATTAGAGGAGCAGCCGGATCTGGCTGGTGCGTGCTCTTCACACGGTCCTATCGACTTGTGCACCGTGGCGTCTCTTGCGACGGTCACTACACCATCCACATGCATCGAAGAAACATCCGGTCCATGGAAGCGCAGGGCCAGTCCCTGTAGAGTTATACCACCTACACCCCTCAAGAAACCAAGAATATCGTAGGGTCCTTTCCCTATTTACACTAAGTGACCCATCGACCCGAAGGTAGGACGCGTTGGCATTATTGTCGTCTTGATCTAGTGCGAGTACTCTAAAGGAGCTGCACACCTGCTGTGTATTTAAACCCACGATATCTCTTTCCATCATGTCTGCCAGTTTGTTACGTCAGGGCAGCTATTCTCGATCTCACAATACCTTGGAATCGCGAAAATGTATATGATCATGGGTTGTACCAGGAATGGACCGACTCCGTGACTTGGCCGACGAGAAAAGCCACAAATGTGTTTTTGCATATGCTGACAATAGCGGATGCCGCAGTATATTTATCCCAGCGTTCCTATGTAACCATAAAGGAGGAGGGGGGAAAGTGTACTCGAACCCGGACCCTGCTTCCTTTGAGAGACTAAGGGGCCTAGTACGTGCGCTTGAAGGGAGGAACAGCTTTGCATTCATTCTCGTCAAGGGTTTTGTCAATGACACTCCGGTACTTGATGGTAACATCCGGCGAACTAACATCGTGCCAGGTGAGGGTGTGTTTCATCCAGTGCTCATCATCACGCTGCGAGACGCAAAAATCAGGAATTATTTATAGGTGCAACAGACATGAGGTCGGGAGCTGACCTCTGGGTAGTCCTCACGAGCGTGAGCACCGCGGGACTCCTTGCGAGCGGCAGCAGCGGTGATGGTCTGGACAGCGCACTGGAGAAGATTGCGGAGCTCAAAGGTCTCCACGAGGTCACTATATGGACATTAGGCTCTACCGTTTGGCGTGTTGGACGAGTCACGTACGAGTTCCAGATCATACTCCTATCTTTGATACCGACATCCTGGAAGGAGTTGTAAATGTGACGTAACTTCTGAACGCCCTCATCCAGACTTTCTTGAGTGCTGTTACGCAAATACATGTAGGTAAACTTAGAAACAATTTAACTGAGAAGTCGCTACTGACCGGAAGACGGCAGCATCAGATTGCATGGCCTTCTGCATGTCCATCCTAATAGAGGCGGTTGACTTGGGGCCATCTGCGTTGCGAATCTTGTCCAGAAACTCAATGCTGCCAAGACCGGCCTCATCGGGGATCTTCTTGTGGGGCTTTCCGGGAGTAAGGTTCTCCTTGATGTGGTTGGCGCAAGCACGACCAAAGACAACGATGTCCAGAAGAGAGTTTGCACCGAGACGGTTGGCACCGTGGACAGACACGCAAGCAGCCTCACCAGCAGCATATAGACCAGGAACGACTTTATCTTTGCCACTCTGCAGAAACGGATCAGTCAATGAAGGGGTACCATGCAATTAATCAGCTTACCTGGTCGGTGGTGAGGACCTCACCAGTATATTTCGTAGGAATTCCACCCACTGAACCCTCGTCAACCTATGCAAACCGCTATGTCGAGGCAAGACTCACTATTGTAGTGTACGGTAGGCAACACTGGAATAGGCTCTTTGGTGACGTCGACACCAGAGAAAATAGCGGCGGTCTCTGAAATACCAGGTAGACGCTCATGAAGAACTTCAGGAGGCAAGTGGCTGAGTTGCAAATAGATGTGGTCCTTGTCAGGACCAACACCACGTCCTTCGCGAATCTCAATGGTCATCGACCGTGAGACGACATCACGAGAGGCAAGATCCTTTGCGGTGGGGGCGTAGCGCTCCATAAAACGTTCACCCTCAGAATTCAACAAGTATCCACCCTCACCACGAGAGCCTATTATTGAAACGAGAAACGAGTCATGTAAACACCCGGCGTACAAGGTATACCACTCACCTTCGGTGATAAGACACCCAGCACCATAAATGCCGGTAGGGTGGAACTGGACGAATTCCAAGTCTTGTAGAGGAAGACCCGCACGGGAAACCATGGCATTACCATCACCGGAGCACGTGTGCGCACTCGTGCAACTAAAGTAAGTACGTCCATAACCACCGGTAGCCAAGACGGTCTTGTGGGCCCTGAAGCGGTGGAGGGTGCCATCTTCCATGTTGAGTGCAATGACACCGACACATTCACCGTCTTGCATGATCAAGTCGAGAGCAAAGTATTCAATGAAGAAGTTAGTATTATGGCGGAGAGACTGGCCATAGAGGGTATGGAGTAAGGCGTGACCAGTACGATCAGCGGCCGCTGCACAACGGTATGCCTGACCACCTTTTCCATACTTCAAGGACTGACCACCGAAAGCACGCTGGTAGATCTTTCCGTCTTTTGTCCGAGAGAAAGGTACACCGTAGTGTTCCAGCTATGGCATGGTGTCGATCTACGTCACGACCTCGATCCGCGTTCACATACCTCAATGACAGATCTCGGTGCTTCACGGCACATGTAGTGGATGGCGTCTTGGTCACCAAGCCAGTCTGAACCTTTGACCTGCACTGAATGCATCAGCTGAGGATGCAGACGGAACCACGTCGCCCTACCGTATCGTACATATGCCATCTCCAGTCGTCTTCGGTCATGTTCTAGGGCCAGAATCAGGCGTGTGACAAGAGAAAGAGGGTCTGATTACACACGCCTAGAGCAGCATTGATACCACCCTGGGATATTGAGTTAGAGACGACGAGGTATATGATGCGCCGACTGACCTGTGCAGCCACGGTGTGACTCCGTGTGGGGAATAGCTTGGTGATACAGGCAGTGTTGAGTCCCGCCTCTGCAAGACCAAAGGCGGCTCGAAGACCCGCACCTCCGGCTC
>JBBPJS010000642.1:0-14911 GCA_038088835.1 Singerocomus rubriflavus | reverse complement strand
TATAGCGTAATTAATGCTATTGGTAGATAAGGTATCAGGTAAGAGTCCATGATAAAAAGGTTAGGCATTCATAGAAGAAGTTAGAAGCAGATATGAATGCAGGGCTTACTATAAGATGGAAGATCATCACAAGATGTGAATGATCTAGGAAGGGATCGTGGCAAAGATCCCATCAAGGGTTCTGCAGGGTCATGATCTAAATTAGATGATCTAGATGAGATGTCATACTGATTGGGAAAGGCGGAGATGAAAGGAATGGAAGATGCATCACAGGCATGCACCAACCATGAGGTGTGGAGAGATCTAAGATAATTAGTGTGAAGTTGTAAATGTTGTAAAGGAGTGAAGAGAGTGAAGATGTGATACACGTGATGGATGAAGGCATGATGATGTGAAGGAACGGAGTAGTCACATGATCAGGAAAAGGGAAGTCATGTGACCCGAAGGTCACGTGATCATAAAGTGTCATGTCCAATGCTAACACAAAGTACGTTGAAAGAGTCATGCACACACTGGCTAACACAAAGTACCAGTGGTAAGATGCAATGTCATAACAAGACCACTCAAGGGATCATATTCATCAGTATAGTTTTTCTGTTTATATCAATAGTGCTGCAATAGTGCCTGTCATACTGATGATGCAATAGTTTGTCAAGGTGTTGAAGATCACCCTTTCCTCACTCTAATCCCCTTTCGCTGTTCAGCATTCCTTTTCTCTGTGACTGCTCAAGAATTCAGTTGGTGATGCCAGATCGCCTGACAGGTTATGGTGATAAAGATAGGCAGGGTTGTATTAGTGTTTCTCTAATCACTCAACAGGAAAGAGGAATGAAATAGATAATAGGACTGAGTTGGGGCTTTCTTATAGATGATCTTCAGGACTACTCTTGCAAGTCCTCTCTAGTATGTGTACTTTTGCAATGGTACTCTATCTTCCTCCTAATACTATGACCTAATATACATAACATAATTGTGATCAGACCTTAGAGTGAGAATTCTAGTCCTTGGGTAATAATGTGGCTGATTCCAGGTTGCCATTCTTGAGAATAAAGACAATGTCACCATAGACTGTGGATATGTATAATAACTCCAACAGTGTTCCAATGAGGATGCTATATCACTTGTGGCTTAAGTTACTATAACAGTTCATTAATAATATAAGACCTGCATGGCAATGGTAGCCTCTTGAGGTCACAGGTATAATATCAGTAGAATGATATGATGGATTCTACATTATGTGATCTTTAATGGTTTCTGATATGAGGTTCTTCCAATGAATGTGTTCTGTACTTCTCAATACTGGGTTCTGTATGTTGACAGGATACAAGCTTGCTCACTGGCCTTGATGTTGATGGTATGGTGTTGCAAGGAACAATATGATGGGACAAGAGAGGGGATAGGGAAGGAGTGTAGCTTTATCTCCAAACATCTCACTCCTAGGGAATCAGTGAAGGTCCAGTAGGTGAATAACATTCTGCTACTTGCACTCTTACACTAGGCCACCAACTAAAAGTAGGGTAGGAGAGGAGTTAACAAGTGGATTAGGCTGGGGGAACAGCCTGTACTTATAACCCCTTATATATGGTACAAAGAAGAGCACAGACCATGCTATACTCTAGGGTCTAGGGTATATAGTATTAATTCTATTGGCTATACAATAAAAGGGTAAGGTCCTTGAGGCAAAGGTTAGGCATCTCATCTAATGGAATGGAAAAAGCAGAGATGAGAATGCAGAGTTTAATGTAAAGGGAAGATTGACCATAAAATGTGAAAGATCAAGGAGGGGATTGTGGCAGAGATCCATCTAGGATCTTGCAGGGTCATGATCAAGATGTAATCTCAATATGTGATTGTACTGATCAGAGGGAATGATGGAGATGAGGAAGAGGAGGACACCATGAGATGTGGCAAGGATCTAGATGATCAGTATGTCATGATATATGAAGGGAGAGAATGGAAGATGTAAAGACATGACAGGTGAAGGTGTGAAGATGTGAAGGAATAGAGAGAGGTCATGTGATTAGGGAAAGGGTTGTCATGAGCACTCATGCATGCAAGCATGCAGTCATAATGCTAAGTATTATACAAAGTTCATAACAGAAGTGTAACACTTGGATTAGACTTTTTTACATACCTGGTCTTTCTTTGTGATTTAGTGTCATCTACCCCATCACTCCAGTATCCCCCTTGCTTGACTTTTATGCCCTGTATCCCTTATCTGACAAAGAATGTGGCCACTTTGTTGTAGCTGGCTCTCATACCAATCTCCCAGCCTGTAACCCCCAGATTTGGGGTCCTCACCATATTCTTTCATGTGACCCCTCTTCTGTGCCTTTTGGCTTATATGATTACCTCAACTACAAGGATGAAGTCACTCCAGAAGTCTTAGGACAGATTCACCAATATGTGCTTTCAGAATCTGCTATAACCAATGATTGAATTGATTGGTGCTTATCCAAGCACTTCCATCCCATCACCAATAAGTACTTTATGTGTAGGAAAGAAGAATGTCTTGGTAGAACTAATGGAAAGTTAGAAGCTGCTAAGGCTAAAGTTAAGGTGTTAAAGAAAAAGAGATCAGAACACAAAAAGAAGATTGCATTGCTGAAAGCTAAGAGGAAATTTAATCTTAGATCTTGCAGACATGCTTTATGGTCTCTAGGCCTGGTAGCTTAAAAACTTTCTCAATACACATTTCAATCCCTTTGCTTTCTATAAAGAGACACCTGAATCTGAGGATCAGTCTTCTGAATCTAATGTTCCAACTCTGCATTACTCACCACCTTCTTCACCCATATTGCACAACATGTCTACAATACAGCAGCAACTAGCTGAAGTCCTCAATCACCTTGTTCAGCTTACACTAAACCTTAATTCACAATCTCACCAAAAAGATGTAATCAAAAAAATTGCTGACCCAGGCAACTGGGATGGAAAACATAAAACACTTAGACTATGGCTAACAAAAGTGCAGGTTTGGCAAGACATGCAATAGTGGGGGTCTGACAAACTCCATGCTATTGTAGTCTTATCTCAATTTGAAGGTGCTAATGCATCTCTCTTTGCTCAATTAGAAATAGAAGAATGCATAAGAGAAGAAAAGGCATGGATAAAAGATGCCAACAGAAACAACACTGCACATTGAAAGGGAGACACAGCTTGGCCTGACTGGGATGCCCTTAAGGCCAAGATAGCTTGTTACTTCCATATTGACTCTCTCACTCATGAATCTCTAACCAAGCTAGAAAACCTGAGATAGAATGAAAGAAACACCTTTGACTGGTTATCCTGTTTCAAAATGCTCCGTGATGAAGCTGAGGTTGCAGATAATTATGCCCTGGTATTGCTTAAACAATTGGTAGATTGCCCAATTTACAATTAAGTAAACATGTGGAAACATGATGCTACCTGGGAAGAGTGGTGCACAAAGATTCAAGAAGTAGGTATGGCATTCAAAAAAGAATATGAAGAGAGAGGAAACTTCATGTCTTATCAGCCAAGACCTTCTGCTCCACCACCAAGAATTCTTCAGCATCCTCAACCCTGCCTTTGGTCTTCAAACTCTTTATATCCTGCTCTTTGAGGACTGCCTTTGCCATATTTCATGACAACTAGTATACAATCAGGTCATGGTGCATCTATGGAAATTGGTGCCCAATCCACTGCCCCTGCAAATCACCCTTCACCTCTTAATAACTGATTTGCACTACCACATCTTTGTTATGGTTGTGGTAAACCTGGTCACATACATGCCAATTGTCTGATCAATCCAAAATGATTTGTATGACAACAAGTAATGTATGACCAATGGGGTCAACCCTCATACTATCATTCTCCTCCTATTAAACAGGAGTATGTCACCACACAAATAGTAGGAACAGAATTTTCCCAAGAACCTGATGAGAATGGCTGGCACTTAGCTCAATTATATGATATGCATGACTCTTACCAGGTCATGCAACAAGCCACCATTCCCCAAACAAGTTCCTTCCACATTCCCCAGTCCAGCACCAGTGCCTGTGCTGTTTACATGACTGATGAAGCTAAGGTGTATTATTGAGACAAGTTTGCTGCCAAAGCATGTGCTGCAGTGGCAAACAACATTTCTTTAAACTAAACAACAACAATGGTGATAGGGGTACCAATGGTCAAGGACTTTTACATACTTCTTCACATTCATCTGACATTTCTAGTTTACCTTCTTTTATTCCTACTAATGTATTTGATAGTTTAGAGCTGGACTCTGCAATCAAAACAGCTTTTGGTGTATTCATCAGAGCATCTCAATTGAGTGCAGCACCAGATCTTAAACATAGTGTGCTTAATTCCCTGTTAAGGCAAGTCAAAGTTCATTCTATAACTTATAAACCCCCTAGTTCTCTTTCATACCATGGTGAATTCAATGTCCCATGTCAAATAAATGTAAAATACAAAAACACAGATTGTTTAGTTGAGTTGAAAGCTCTTCTCAACTCAGGGGCTTGTAATATGTTCATTGACCAACATGTTGTTGAGCAATACAAGTTACCAATATAACTTCTGCCCAAACCCTTAGATGCAATCAATGCAGATGGATTCAAGAATCTTCAAGGCTCTATTTTGCATTATGTTACTCTTTTTATCACTATTCAAGGTCATACAGAAGCACTGGATGCTTTAGTTTCTACCCTTGGAACTCATCTTATTATTGGCTATGACTGACTTGCTTGCCACAACCCTAACATTAATTGGATTGAAAAAACTATTGCATTCCCTAAATGTACCTCTCATTGTAACTTATACTCCCAGCTAGCTCAGCAGATGTGCCAAATGACCATTGAAAAGCAAAAGGAGCTTGAGAAGCAAGTTTCCAAGACTTATCATGACTTTCTAGACATCTTTTCTAAAAAAAAATCCAAAAGGATGCCAGAAAGAAAGCCATGAGACCATGCCATTGAGCTTAAAAAGGATTTCATACCAAAAAAAGGAAGGGTTATTCCATTATCAGAACAAGAACAGAAAGAAGTCTGTACTTTTCTATCTAAGAAACTTAAGAAGGGATATATATGCCCTTCTAAATCCCCTTAGACAGCTTCTGTCTTCTTCATTCCCAAAAAGGATGGGAAGAAGTGTTGCAGAACCAAAGAGTTATGCTACTCTGCCAAACAACTCAATCAACCCAGCAGATGACCAGAGATCTTGATACAGAGCTAAACCATAATATGTCAGATAAGAGGAGTGTTGCTAGAACAGCATGAGGGAATGCAGATAAAGGAAAGAACTGTGCATCGGGGGATCTTCTATACATGAACTCCAGGACTACTCTTGCAAGTCCTTTATAGTAACTGTACTCTTGTAATGGTACTTTGTCTTCCTCCTAATACCAGATACCTAATGAGTCTGGCATAATCATATTTGTACCATAGGGCAAGAATTCCAGTACTTGGGTGATTGTGTAGCTATTACCAGGTTGCAACCCTTAAGAATGAAGTCAGTGTCACCATAGATGCAAGGGTATGTTCTATGACCCCAAGCATGTTCCAATAAGAGATGTGGTGCTACTCATGGCTTAAATATCTGTGAACAATGGAACTATATGATAAGACCTGCACAGCAACAATAGCCTCTTGAGGTCACAGATATAACATTAGTAATCAGTATGATAGAGGATTATGTCATGTGATCTTTTATATCTTCAGGGTGGTTCTGGATACAATGAATGAGTTCTGTACTTTCATAGGTTCTGTGACTTGAACTAGATGTGGTATGAGTTGGCTTGCTGGCCTGACATTGGTGATTCAGTGGTGTGAGGTATGATGAATGATGGAATGATAAAAGGGAGGAGTAAAGGTTAGCTTTATCTCCAGACAGCCTCACTCCTAGGCACTCAATGAAGAGCAGGTAGGCAAATAGCATCCTTTACTTGAGACATCACTAGGCCACCTTGATAGGCAGGGTAGGAGAGGTACAAACAAGTGGATTAGGCTGGGAGAATAGCCCTTGTCATAACCCCTCTATATACATTACAGGAGTGAGCACAGACCAAGCTGTGTCATGGGTTTAGGGTATATGGTATTAATGCTATTGGCTATACTATATGAAAGGGCAGTGTCCATGAGGAAAACATTAGGCATCTTATCAAGAAATGAAAGAAGTGGAGATAATGATGCAGGGACTAAGGTAAGGGGAAAGATTGATCACAAGATGTGACTGATTAGGAAAGGAATTGTGGCAGAGATCCATCTAGAATCTTGCAGGGTTCATGATCAAGATGCAATCTTGATGTGTGATCATACCAATCGAAGGGAACAACAGAAATGAAGGAAGGGATCAAGATTGAAATGGAAGATGTGATTAGTGTGAGTTTATGAAGAGAGTAAAGAGGTGAATCTTGTTGAGCAACCAGAGAAACACTATAACAACCCTGCCTATATCCATCACCATAACCCATTAGGTGATCTGGCATTACCAAGAGAATCCTTGAGCAGTTGTGGAAGGAAGAATGCTAAACAGCGGAGAGGGAATCAGAGAGTGAGGAAAGGGTGATCTACAACACCTTGATGAACTCTTGCATCGTTAGTACTGCAATGGACTATTGCACTATGCACGCATTCTCCTAATACCAGCACCTAAGAGACTGGCATAATCATGGATGACTCTTGGGGCATGGAGTCTGGGTCTTGGGTAATTGCATGGCTATTTCCAGGTTGCCAACCTTGAAAGCTGGTCAGGGGTGCCACCCCATCTTGGGGTCTTCATCTAGTTACCCAATAAGATCATCTCCAAGCTCACAGGCAAGAAGGGACAACTATAAATACTAGATCGTTAATATGATAAGGGACCACAGCAGTGTATGCCTTTAGGACCTGCAGATATAACATCCACAGAGCCTTGCGATAAGGTCTGTTGAGTGATCAGAGAAACACTATACACAATCCTGCCTATCTTCCATCACCATAACCCATTGGGCAATCTGGCATCAATAACTAAATCCTTGAGAATGTCTGGATGAGAGAGTGCTGAACAGCGAGAAGGGAATTGGGGATAAGGAGAGGATGATCTTCATACTCCTTGATGAACTATTGCATTGTCAGTACTGCAATGGACTATTGCACTGTGCATGCTTTCTTCTAATACTACAATCTAAGAATGTAGCATAATCATAGATGACTCTTGGGGCAAGGAGTCTGGGTCTTGGGTGATTGTGTGGCTATCTCCAGATTGCCAACCTTGAAAGCTGGTCAGGGGTGCCACCCCATCCTGGGGTCTTCACACAGTTATCCAACAGGATCATCTTCAAGCCTGCAGGCAAGGAGGAACAACTATAAATACTATTGTCAATATGATAAGGGAAGCTGGCAGCATATGCCTATGCAACCCACAGGTATAACATCCATAGGTCCTTGCAATAAGGCCTTGCATCACGTGGAGTTTCTACATCAGTTAGTGCCATCACAAAGACTGGCAGTACTTCACAAAGAATGTGGCTTCAAGTTGTCTTGACTGTGACTTGTCTTGACCATATTTTGAGCTGGCATGACCACATAGAATAAGAATAAGGGAGAGGAGGATAAGTGAGACCACATCTGAGCAATGCCTCATTCCTAGGCAGTCCAAAGACCGGGTAGGCAAATAGCTACTCTGTTACTTATTATAGCTTAAACATTATTAGGCCACCTTTGCAGGCAGAGTAAGAGAGGTGAACAAGTGGATTTGGCTGGGGGACAACAGCCCTTGCACAACCCCTTATATACGTTACATGATGGTGCACAGACCAAGCTGTGTCTTGGGTCTAGGATATAGCACTATTAATGCTATTGGTAGATAAGATAAAGGTAATAGTCCATAATGAAAAGGTTAGGCATTCATAAAAGAAGTCAGAAGCAGATATGAATGCAGGGCTTACTATAAAATGGAAGATCATCACAAGATGTAAATGATCAAAAGAAGGATTGTGGCAGAGATCCCATTAAGGGTTCTGCAGGGTCATGATCTAGATCAAATTATCTAGATGAAATGTCATACTGATCGGGGGAAGTGGAGATGAAGGAATGGAAGATGCATTGCAGGCATGCCTCAACCATGAGGTGTAGAGAGATCTGAGATGATCAGTGTAAGTTCATGAATGTTATAAAGATGTGAAGAGGGTGAAGATGTGATGCACATGATGAGTGAAGGTATGAAAGTGTGAAGGGACAGAGTAGTCATGTGATCAGGGAAAGGGAAGTCATGTGACCCAAAGGTCATGTGATCATAAGAGGTTGTGCTCAACACTAACACAAAGTATGTTGAGAGTAGTCATGCACATACTCAATGACACAAAGTACAAGTGGTGAGTATGATGTCATAACAAGGTCTTGCATCACATTGGTTTTCTATCATCAGTTAGTGTCCTTCACAAAGAGGGATGATACCACAAAGAATGTTGCTACGAGTTGTCTTAACCATGACATCGTCTTGACTGAGTCTCAAGCTTGCATGACCACAAAGAATAAAAAGAAGAAGAGGAGGAGTAGTGAGACTGCATTCAGGCAATGCCTCACTCCCAGGCAGTCCGAAGACTGGGTGGGTGAATAGCTACCTTGTTATTTGCTATAGCTTAAATATCACTAGGCCACCTTTGCAGGCAGAGTAGGAGAGGTGAACAAGTGAATTTGGCTGGAGGACAGCAGCCCTTGCACAACCCCTTATATATGGTACATGAGAGTGCACAGACCAAGCTGTAACTTAGGTCTAGGGTATAATGCTATTAATGCTATTGGAAGATAAGGTAATAGGTAAGAGTCCATGATGCAAAGGTTAGGTATTCATCTAGGGAGAAATGAAAGAGCTAAAATGAATACAGTGCATACCATAGAATGGAAGATCGATCACAAGGTGTGAAAAATCAGAATAGGGATCATAGCAGAGATTATCAAGATCCTATAGGATCATGATCTAGATAACAATCTAGATGAGTGTTCATACTGATCGAAAGGGAAGGGCAGAGATGAGGAAGGCATGGTAGCCTTGAGGATGTGGAGAGATCTAAAATGATTAGTGTGAGTTTGTGAAGATCATGAAGAAGTAAAAAGTGTAAAGATGTGATACACATAATGGGTGAAGGTGTGAAGTGTGAAGGAATGGAGAAGTCATGTGATCAGGGAAAGGAAGAGTCATGTGACTTGAAGGTCACATGATCATGAGAAGTTGTGCCCAATGCTAACACAAAGTATGCTGGGAGTAGTCGTGCACACACTGGCTAACACAAAGTACCAGTGGTGAAATATGATGTCATAACAAATCTGTGATTGTGATACATGTGAAGGGTGAAAGGCATGACTGATGTAAAGGGACAGAGAGGTCATGTGATCAGGGAAAGAGAAAGTCATGGCACTCATGTGTGTAAGCATGCAGTCATAGTGCAGGATTTGTACAAGTTCATATACAAATTTGTAACACTTCCCCCATCTCTAGAATGGATTCCAGACATCCAAAGATCAAGGAGAATTTGTGTGCAGAATTCATGGTAGACATGAAGAGAACAATCAACATTCAATAAAAGACTATCAATTATTCAGTTGTAAAGGGCGGTGGGAGGGCATGGGCAATCAAGGCAATCATTGATGGAATGCAGTGCATGAAGGCAAACTTGAGAATGAATATCCAAAATGTTCCAGTTACTCTTGAAACCCAAATCCATATGTGATGTGAAAGAGTTGAGAGTTCTGTGTATGGCCAGAAAGAGAAGGCAAATAGAATTCCATATGTTTCAATGGAAAGCATGTGACAAAAGATGTGGAAGGGTTTTGAGGATCTCTTTGCCAAAACCTATAAAACCAAAGGGAAGAGACTAAACAGTTTTCATGTCATGTTTAGGACTTTTCTGTGGAGAGCAAATGATAGAGATTTCAATGCAGAATATTGAAGAGGATGTGGTAAGACCAAATCTTTTGACAAATAGGAATCTTTGATAAGAGAACAATAAGTTTGAGGAACTGCCAAACTATAAAACCAGGGAGATGATAGCCTTTTACAGACTTGCTTAGGTCCAAGACACTTTAGAGTCTTATTCAGAACTAAAGCACTTTATAGTCTTACTGAGGACTTTGAAATACTTCATCACAGATGACTGTGGTATTCCTGAACAGCATCATTATTGATTCCATAAATGATTTCATAGTTTAAAGTTTTTGGCTAGACGAATGCATTGCTTTAAGGTCTCTAGCTAGACCAGAAGGGAAAGACAATATCTTGGACTTGAAAAACTTATTTGAATACTTCGACTTGTTCTTGATATGAATTTCAACAGCAGCTTTCTCTATATTCCAGAGAGTAGATCTTCAGGGTTACTACTTCTTGCTGGCTTCACCATTTGACTGGCTACTACTTTCTTTGAGCTTCACCTATTGGATTGAGGAGAGAAAGAATGAGATGGTTCTTGAAAGGTGCAGGGACATAGGATACTTTTTCTTTTCTTGACTTTACTTGATTTTCAGATAGAGCCTTACTTCTCTGTAGAGACAAATAACATCTTCCTATTATCTTGTATAGTCTTGAAAATACTTTTCCCTTAATTCTTAAATGAGAGAGGATGTGGGGATTTCTGGATTATGCACTAGGAGAAAATCCAAAGACCTAGAGGATGAACTGAGTGGTGACAGAGGATACTGCTGGATACTGATCTTGCCAACTTGTTTGTTCAGTAGTTTATAGTCTTTCCAGACTCTAGGCAGTTTATCGATATGCTGATCTAGATAGTTTTAAATCATTCTGAATTGTATCTTAGTTTATAGTTATTGCAGACTATATGGAAAGCTTTGAAGTGATCTCTGCAATCAGTTTTTCAGAAAGAACATATTTATCCTCATGTCTGAGCTGAGAGTCTTTTCTTCTTTTTATACTTTTATAGAGTTTCTTTTATTCTTTTGATCTTTTGTATATTTCTTTTCTGGTTTTCAAAAAGAACACAGCAAGAGTGAAAAAAGGAACATAATTGAGGAGTGGTTTTCAATCTTGAATAATTGAAAGCCTTGATAGTTGATGAGACTTTAGTTATGACAATAGAATATCTTGAACTTTAATTTTATTCTTGATCTAGAATGTTTCCTAAAAAGAAAAGAGAAATAAACCTTTTCAATTCTTGTTTAGGAATGAATGAGTTTCTGTTCATCTCAGGAACTGTTTAATGACTCATTGTCAACTATGTTTCTGTTTGATAGTTAGAACTAATGATTGTTGAGTGAACAACCATCAGAAAGTTTTTAACATCTGCTTCAAGACAATTGCAAACTTGATTCTTTGGATCTTTAGGCATGGGCCTCACTTTCTTGCAAATGAATAATGGATGCCTTGGATCTTCATGAACCTTGAATGCAACTTCCCAGTTTTTACAATGAGGTGGATTGTTGGAATGATTTTAATAACTGAGTTCAAGTCAGGGATTTGAACAATTTCTAAATATGTTCAGATTCTAATGATTATCTTGTTATGACCACCAGAAAAGTTTAATGATGTTTTGGTCATGTCTTCTTCTTGATTTGATTCTTTTTTCCATTGTAGACCTTATTTTTGTGAAGATGAATAATCTTGTGATCTCACTTCTCATTGAACGAATAATTGTATGCCAGATGATTGAACCATTGGACCTTGAAGAAAACTTTCACATTTAGAGACTGTGCAAATTGTCTATGACAGTTTCTGTACTTGTCCAGATACTGGGGGTAGGTGTTTTTAAATCATGTCTAGAATTGAATAAGTTTCTAATCATTTCAGGATCTTTACAGAGTCATGGAGACAACAAAATAGTTTAATGTCATATTGGACACCTCTTGACTTTGACAACATAATGCCTTGGCCTTGAGTTGCACATTTGAGTTCTGTGTGCATTGAATGTTAATGAGAGAAGGAAAACTTGATAAGATTTTTGAAATAGATTTCTTCATCATGATTTGACTTATTCATACTAACTGGGTGCCTTGGTATCTGATATCTTCATCCATGATCTTTTGGAGCTATGGTTCTTGATTCCACCTGAAGTCCTATTTTAACCCAAGCTTCCCATAGGCATTTCACAGTCAGATATCTTCAACTTTAACTAACTGGATGTATGGCTTCATTGCTTCTTGAGTCTGAAAAATTCTTGAATCTATTCTATACATCTTCTTTTGTCCTTGCTTGTGATTCTTTTAATGTCATATCAGGATGGAGCTGCAAAAGGAATTAGAAAAGTCAGATAAATGATGTCAATGGTGGGGAGATGTTGCTGAGGGAGTATCAGGGAATGGAAAGGAATCGACACAGTTGAAAAGAATCTTGAGGAGGTATGATTGTTAACTGTCTTGTTATCAGAACTTCTTCTTAAGCATTGACTTTGTAAATAGATGAGATATTATCACAAAATTAAGCAACCATTCTTTTTAGTTCATTAGCTGAGCTTTGTGAGAAGACTCTGTGGATGAATGCTTGATGTGTCTTGATTGTAAGTGTACTGAAGGAAGAGTTTTTGAGTGGCAATGTGAGTAGTTTTTGAATGAAAGTCTAGTATGGCATGCAATTCGGTCTTATTAACCTGACCATTTTGAAGGACATGTTTGATGCCTGTTAAGATTTTGTAGACTCCGTTGACCAACCTCTAGTCAATTCTATCATCTTTGTCTTTGAAAATGTGAAGTTTTACTTTATCTTGTATAAAACAAATCTTGGGACTGGACTTCTTTTGGAGCTTGCTTTCACAATTCCATCAAGGTCTGTACTCTGTAACCCTTGGCTTCAGCAAGGTGTTTTGGTTTGATACCAATCTTCTGATAAGCTTCTTTGATGAAAGGAGTGACTTTGGTTTGCAGAAAAGATCACAGTGCAGGATGGAATATTGAACAAGTGTTGTAAGGATATGCACTGATAGGTCTGTGGAAAGAGGATCAATATATTGAAGATCTTGTAGCTGGACATGCTCATGGTTCCAGTAATCATGGCATCTGGAGCAAGGGCTCAACAGACAGTACTTTAATGGCTCTGCAGCCACACTATCATATGACATCACAAGCATCAATATGAATTTGAATTTTGATGCAATGGTGGATGCAGATATATTTCAAGTCTTCTGTGAAGTCATATGGGAAAGGTTCTTGGATGGGAAAGGTGGCACTCTTCTGGTTGCAGGCCAGTAAGCAGCCTAATCCAAGTGTTGCAGAACTGAAGAGTTACACTACTCTGCCAAACAACCCAACCAACCTGGTGGATGACCAGAGATCTTGGTATGGGGCTAAACCATAATATGTCAGATAAGAGGAGTGTTGCTAGAATAGCATGAGGGAATGCAGATAAAGGAAAGGACTGCACATCAGAGGATCTTCTATACATGAACTTCAGGACTACTCTTGCAAGTCCTTTATAGTAACCATACTCTTGCAATGGTACTCTGTCTTCCTCCTAATACCAGATATCTAACAAGTCTGGCATAATTATATTCATATCATGAGGTGAGGATTCCAGTACTTGGGTGATTGCATAGCTATTACCAGGTTGCAACCCTTGAGAATGAAGTCAGTGTCACTGTAGATGTAAGGGTATGTTCTATAACCCCAAGCATGTTCCAACAAGAGACATGGTGCTACTTATGGCTTAAATATCTGTGAACAATGGAACTATATGATAAGACCTACATGGCAACAATAGCCTCTTGAGGTTGCAGGTATAACATTAGTAATTGGTACAATAGAGGATTACATCACATAATCTTTTATATCTTTGGGGTGGTTCTGGATACAACAAATGAGTTCCATACTTTTATAGGTTCTGTGACTTAAACTAGACATGGTATGAGTTGGCTTGCTGGCCTGACATTGACAGTTCAGTGGTGCAAGATATGATAAATGATGAAATGATAAGAGGGGAGGTGTAAGGGTTAGCTTTATCTTCAGACAGCCTCACTCCTAGGTACTCAATGAAGAGTGGGTAGGCAAATAGTGTCCTTTACTTGAAACATCACTAGGCCACCTTGGTAGGCAGGGTAGAAGAGGTACAAACAAGTGAATTAGGCTGGGGGAACAGCCCTTGTCATAACCCCTCTATATACATTACAGGAGTGAGCACAGACCAAGCTGTGTCATGGATCTAGGGTATACAGTATTAATGCTATTGGCTATACTATATGAAAGGGCAGTGTTCATGAGGAAAACATTAGGCATTTCATTAAGGAATGGAAGAAGTGGAGATAATGATGCAGAGACTAAAGTAAGGGGAAAGATCAATCATAAGATGTGACTAATCAGAAAAGGGATTATGGCAGAGATCCATCTAGAATCTTGTAGGGTTCATGATCAAGATGCAATCTCGATATGTGATCATACCAATTGGAGGGAATGATAGAAATGAAGGAAGAGATCAAGATCGGAATGGAAGATGTGGTTAGTGTGAGTTCATAAAGAGAGTGAAGAGGTGAATCTGTGATTGTGATACATGTGAAGGGTGAAAGGCATGACTGATGTGAAGGAACAGAGAGGTCACATGATCAGGAAAAGAGAAAGTCATGGCACTCATGTGTGTAAGCATGCAGTCATAGTGCAGGAT
Source organism: Singerocomus rubriflavus (assembly GCA_038088835.1). Lineage (NCBI taxonomy): Eukaryota > Fungi > Basidiomycota > Agaricomycetes > Boletales > Boletaceae > Singerocomus > Singerocomus rubriflavus. Next base: position 382 of record JBBPJS010000642.1, on the reverse strand, counting down.
TCATACAAGTTCATACACAAATTCATAACAAGAAGCATATGGTAATGGATTATAGATATTTAAATGAAGGCACTATTAAAAATGCCTATCCTCTTCCTTTAATCTCCACACTTATTGATTAGCTTAAAGGTGCCAATATGTTCACCATGTTGGATCTTTGATGGGAATACAATAACATTAGGATTAAAAAAGGCAACAAATGGAAAGGAGCATTTGTTACCCCTGAAGGTGCCTATGAACCTCTTATTATGTATTTTAAAATGACTAATTTCCCAGCAACATTCCAACAAATAATAAATGATATTTATGGAGATATGTGGGCTATAGTCCTTATTTATTTAGATAATGTCAACATCTTCATCAAGAAGATGACAAAAAAATA
>JBBPJS010000641.1:0-14913 GCA_038088835.1 Singerocomus rubriflavus | reverse complement strand
CCGAAATCTCAAAACCTCTAACTTCTTTGACAAAGAAAGACCAAGAGTTTATTTGGGGCGAAGCACAACAAAAAGCATTTGACATGCTGAAAAGTCGCTTTACGCAAGCACCCTTGCTAGTCTTTCCCGATACTTCAAAGCCTATGCACATTGAAGCCGACGCATCGGACTTAGCAACTGGTGCTATTCTCTCACAACAATGTGACGATGGTCTCTGGAGACCATGCGCCTTCTATTCCCATTCGTTCTCTAAAGAAGAGCGAAATTATCCAATCTACGATAAAGAACTATTAGCCATCATTAGAGCGCTGCAGGAGTGGAGACATTATTTAATAGGGCTACCACACTTTGATATTTGGACAGATCACAAGAACTTGGAATTCTGGAAGAAACCGCAAGATCTGTCCGCACGTCAAGCACGCTGGCACGCGTTATTACTGGAATATAACTTTTCTATTATGTATAAACCCGGAGTACAAAACGGTCGTGCTGATGCCTTATCTCGAAGACCAGATTATGGTGAAGCAGCCGAAAAAATCAATACCAACATCACAGTATTACCTCCTAAAGTATTTAATCTCAACGTTCAGCTTTCATCTCCCTTTATGGAAGAAGTAAAAGAAGCTTCATCTGCAATGACGGATGCACTTCCGTCCTCTTTTGTTTTCCGCACTGGCGTCTTTATGGACTCGCAACAGAAGGTCTATGTTCCAATATCTCTGCGAGATAAGTGCTTGTCGCTATATCACGATTCTCCTCTGGCTGGTCACGCTGGACAAGCTCGAACCATTCACCTTCTTTCTCGAACCTTCACTTGGCCTGGTATGGTCAAAGACGTAAAACAATATTTATCATCCTGTCAAGTTTGTGCAATGACTAAGGGAAAACAACATCAATCAGGTGTGGCTCCGCTACCTTTACCAATTGCAACAAAGCCATGGCAAGACCTATCCGTCGACTTCGTTTCGGGTTTCCCTTGCATTAACGGAAAAGATGCAGTTTGTGTCATCATTGATCGATTCTCCAAAGAGGTCATTTTCATTCCCTGTGCAAAAACTATTTCCTCAAAGGATCTGGCTATCCTTTTCCGTGATTTTGTCTGGTGTTTCCATGGTCTTCCGAACTCCATTGTGTCGGATCGAGGAACACAATTCATTTCAGATTTCACATCTTCATTATGTTCTCTTCTTCATATTTCACAAAAAATCTCTACGGCGTACCACCCTCAAACCGATGGACAAACGGAATGCATCAATCAGGAATTGATTGCTTATTTGCGGAAATTCGTTGCCAAGAAACAATCGGACTGGCCCAATTGGATAACAATGGCTTAGTTCCATCATAACAATTCTGTTTCCTCTGCAACGGGTAAAACTCCTTTTTCCATCACTCATAATTATGTTCCTCGTCTCGGGTTTGCAGATGGACTTTCCGGATTCGCTGGTGATTGTGCGGTTGCACACGAAGAGGTTCAACAGGCTTTGAACAAGGCTCGCGATGTTATGATCGCTCGTCCTCATGCCCCTATTACTTTCACACCCTCTGTAGGTGATCAAGTTTGGTTGTCCACCGATCACCTCAAACTTCCTTATCCGTCCCCTAAACTGTCTCAACGATGGTTGGGCCCATATCGGATTCTTGAGGTCATGCTGAATGCGGTGCGTTTGGACTTGCCCTCTCGCATGAAGATTCACCCCATTGTCAATGTGGGACGGATAAAGCCGTACATTGAACCATCTCCCTCTCAACCTGTCATTCATCCAGATGCTATCCTTGTTACGGAGGAAGGTGATGAAGAATTTGAGGTTGATCACATTGTGGATTCCGCAATGAAACAGGGATCGCTTCATTATTTGGTTCATTGGAAGGGATGGGACGAGTCGGATCGTACCTGGGAACCGGTGGCTCATTTATCTAATGCACAGGATGCCATACGTGATTTTCACTCCCGACGGCCTAATGCTCCTCGCCCTCTTCAGCTTACTGGCATTTCTTTTTCGTCGCTCTTCTCTCCTTATCAAAACTTGACTCATCTGGAATCTGAGTCTTGAGGGGGGGGAAGTGTTACGAACTCTTTGCTAGACTTGTACGATTTCTTTCTTTTCTTTTATCTTATCTTATCTTCTAGCATCACATGACTAGGTCACGTGACTTGTCACATGATCAATCACATGATTGGTCTAGATCTATGATGTCATCACTGATGTCATGCCTGCAAGCAACCTCATGTCGAGGTCCAGGCTCTTATCTTTTCATTTCCGTCTCGTGAGAGACTTCTTTTCATTTCCGCCTCTTCTCTTCTCTTCCATTTGATGGCCTCGTGGTGTGCTTCCTTTTCACACCTTATCAATGACATCACCTGGTCCGTGCGCATTCTCTTGTAGTATATAAAGGGACTGTCTTTGGCTGTCGTCCCTCAGCCTAATCCACTTGGTTAATCGTCCACTAGTTGGAAGTGAGACCTAAGGGTTACCCTCTACTACTCTTCTCATATCGTTCCATCGTACCAACGAACACAAGATCACTCAAGGGATTAGATCATCAGTACTGTTTTCTTGATTCATAACACCAAGCCTCGCTGTTTTTCTTTGTCAAAAAGAAGGACGGCAAGCTGTGCCCCTGTCAAGACTACCGATACGTCAATAAACATACCGTCTGAGACGCTTACCCCCTCCCTCTCATTTCGGACCTCATGGACAAACTCAAAGATGCCAAGGTGTTCACCAAGTTCGACGTTCATTGGAGATACAACAATGTCCGAATAAAGGAAGGACATCAGTGGAAGGCCACCTTCATCACCCATAAAGGCCTTTACGAATCTACAGTCATGTTTTTCGGTCTCTCCAACTCCCCGGCCACATTCCAGTGCTTCATGAATGAATCCTTCACAGATCTTATAGCAGAAGGATGGCTGGTAATCTACATGGACAATCTCCTCATCTTCTCCCCAGACTAGAAAACCCACGATGAACAGACGTGTCATGTCCTCGAACGTATGCGACAACTAAACCTCCGCCTCAAACTAGAGAAGTGTGACTTCAACAAACCCAAAGTCGACTACCTTGGTATGGTTGTCAAATCTGGCAAGATTGCAATGGATCCGATCAAGCTTGATGGTATCGCCAAATGGCCCCAACCTCAATCCATAAAGGAAGTGAGGTCATTCCTGGAGTTCACTAACTTCTACCGCAGATTCATCCCCGGCTACTCCACAATTGTCAGACCGTTAATAGACCTGACGAAGAAAACCCAACCGTGGTGTTGGACGGATACCTGCGCAAAGACCTTCGACACCCTCAAGGAATTGTTCCTTGCAAAACCAGTCCTCACATTCCCCAACATTTCCAAACCCTTTGTCATCGCCACTGATGCATCTCTCCACACCACGGGCACTGTTCTTTCCCAACAAGGGAATGACGGACAGTTACACCTGTGCTCCTATATCTCCCAGGCATTCTCTCCAGTGGAATGCAACTATGACATCTATGACCGCGAACTGCTCGCTATTATTCAAGCATTGAAATTGTGGCATCATTATTTACAGGGCACCGGACACCCCACTACCGTCTTCACCAACCACAAGAACCTCACCTACTTCTGTGAGGCTCAGAAACTCAACCGCCGACAAGCCAGATGGCTCCTTGACCTTGCCGATTTCGACTTCCACCTCCAGCATACCCCCAGCACCACCCTCACCACCCCCAACACCCTGTCCTGCAGACCCAACCATGTCTCCGGCAACTCTGATAATGAACACGTCACTCTCTTACCTCCCTCTTTATTTGTCAACCTCGTCGACACCGACCTCTTAGCACGCATCGCCAAACAAACCGCATGTGACCCTTTCGCCACCGACCTCCTAAACCACCTCAACTCCTCGACCCCCCTTCACCTCCGCCCCCACCTCGGATCCTTCCAACAATGGGACGGCCTACTCTCCTATCAATGCTGGCTGTACGTCCCCCTGGACGTATGTCCCCTTATTTTACAGCGCTGTCACGACCACAAATCCGCCAGTCATCTGGGCCTTCAGAAAACCCTTGCACTTCTCACCCAACACTATTGGTGGCCCAGGATGGCCACCACTGCCCACAACTACATCCAGCACTGCATTCCCTGCCAGGCTAATAAGGCCAACACACACCCTACCATGCCCCCTCTCCAACTGATCCCCTCGCACGCCACTCGCCCTTTCCAACAGGTCAGCATTGACCTCATCACGGACCTCCCCACCTCACAGGGCTTTGACGCCCTCATGGTCATGGTCAACCATGGCCTTATAAAGGGGGTAATTCTTTGCCCCACCACGAAAACCGCCACCGCTGCCAACATTGCCACCCTCTTTTTCAACTCCGTATACAAGCAATTCAGACTCTACAATAAAATCATTTCAGACCAAGGCCCCCAATTCACCTCCAACTTCGCACGGGCACTTGGAAAACTCCTCAACTATGATTTAGCCCTCTCGACAGTGTACCATCCGCAGACTGATGGTCAGACGGAAAGAGTCAACCAAGAAATAGAGACCTACCTATGGATCTACTGCGGCAACCACCCCACAAGTTGGGTAGAAAACATTGTGCACACTGAGTTTGCACACAACCACCACCCTCATTCAGTAATGGGGAAATCCCCTTTCTTCCTTCTTATGGGCTTTGAACCCAAGCCTCTCCCTGACATACCCCTCACCTCCAATAACCCCACAGCTGACAAGTGTGTCAAAAACTTGATCGAGGCACGGAACGAAGCCAACACCTCGCACGACCTAGCCTGTATGTATATGCAAAGCTGAAACAAGCACGCATACAAACCCTTCCGGAAGGGAGATCAAGTATGGCTTGAAGCCACTAACTTAAAGCGACAGGTGGCGAACCCAAAATTCGCACCAAAATGAGAAGGACTGTTTACGGTCACTGATGTCATCTCCCCAGTCGCATTTAAACTGTGGCTCCCCAGAACCTGGAAGATCCACCCCGTCTTCCACGCCTCCCTTCTGTCTCCATATAGAACTGACGGAACAAACCCTATTCCTCCTGTTCCAGAATTGATAGATGGAGAAGAGGAATATGAAATCGAAGGGATCAGGAAACACCATGGAAGACCATCCACCCACTCGTTCCTGATCTGCTGGAAAGGATATGGCCCAGAAGATGACTCATAGGTCCCGGAAAAGGATCTGTTGCACGCCCAACAGCTCCTCACTGACTATAAGAGACGACACCATCTCTAGGAAACCCTTAGAACATCCCTTTCAACCCACCACATTCTATACCCTCGCCATACGTCTTGTGTCCATGTTCCTCGTTCCCAACCAAGAAAACAACTATGCCACCCATCAGAATCTATCGTCACGATTGGAGGATTCCCAGCCTAGAGCTGGTCTTGATATGTCGCCATTACTTTCTTCTTTTTCTTCAAGTTCTCCATCTGCAACCCTCATGTTGTCACATCAGGCGACAGCAGATGATTCTTCTAATCTTACTCTTGATTCTACTCCGTGAAGTGGAACCCTTTCGGTAGACTTACCCCTCTACGCCCACAGAATGCATGCTAGCCAGCATGACGTCAACTATGCCCTCTGAATCCACACCTTTACCCAAGACACTCGCCTCACTGTCCCTATCGAGGCTCACCTTGATATGGGATCCTCTCTATAATCCCTCTATACTGCGTTCCTAGCCCTGCAACATCTACGCATGGGCTCATCCCATACCCACAGTAACACAAATGCCATGTGCACATTCCTCATCTCCGTCATGAGTTCGGTCACCATCTCCCTCAAAAACTCCCTCCTCGAGATGGCATACCAGATGGAGTTCGGAGAGTTCCTCAATGGCCTAGACGAATACCTCCGCAGCCTCGTGGCTGCTGACCCAGTGGACCCTGCTACATCCCCTACCCCCACTCTCAACGATGATGCATTGACCTTCGATGAGTTAATGATCGTAGAACGACTCGAAACCTACTGGACCGGCGCCCAAGGACAAGTAGTCCTCCCACCATCGCACCTCCGCTACAACGAGGCGTGCTTCCAATGCCACCACCTTGGACATGTCCGCGTCAACTGCCCCGTCTATCAATGTCCATTCTGCATGTTGTGGCGACCTGGCCACACGCAAGAACGGTGCATGCTCTGTCGTTCTACTATCCTACCCATGGATCGCACTACCACCTGGTCTCCCGCTCCATCCGCATCCACCTCGTCCCAGGACTCCTCTAATCCTGTGTCTCTCGCACACTCCCCCGTCTGTCATACATGCCATATGCATGGACACACTTGCACCACCCCACGTTCACCGCCATTGAGGGTACCTCCTTCTTGCTTTATAGATACCCCCGCTGCATTCGGCGACCCCTCAGACCACGGTGACGACATCTACAATGATGTCACATATAGCAACATGACCAGCTCCCCCATCAACAAGTCGACATCCTACAGTTGGGCATAGAAGACTTGTGTGGTCACTCGCAGGCTAAATGGGGGGTAATGTTACACTTTTTCTCTTCATCACTACATGCATTACACTTTACTCTAGACTATGCAGCACCAATGTGCTACCTTCATCTCTTCTCTCATCTCGAATGCTGACTCATTTGGCTTACCCTATATCCACTATGTTTCTCCTTCTGCTCTTCACCTCCGTGCACAGTTGGGCCCCTTTTCATCAGCATTCCCCTTTCCTTTACCTTGTCATAACCTTGCCATAGCCTTATCGTTGCTCCCATTACGCCATTGGTTACCATAACCAAGGGAGCTCCTATTCCGCTATTGGCTACCTTTACTTCGGTACTATCTCACGATCTCTTTACGCTATTGGCTACCACTCCCGTGGTAGCTCTACTTACGCTATTGGTTACCACTACTCGGGTACACTCTCATGCCTGCCCTTAACCAGGGTTCAGGGCATCCTACGAGTACTTATACACGCCCTCATAGTACGATACCTTAGCTTTCGTCTTCCTTGTACTTCATTAGTACTAGGTCTTGTCTCAATCCACATCTTACCTTCACCTTGTGTGCCTCATCCTTCGACTTGGCAACCCTTGACCCTAGTCTCATTGACTAGCAAAACCCTTGATGGAGTGTCCTACGATACGCCCTCCTCTCCTTGTACTTGTTCTCTAACTAGGCCTAGTCTTTCAAGGGCTACACGCTGTCCTACCCAGTCAACGCGTAACACCTGTCACAAACTGAGACCCCCAATGTTTCCCTTCCAAAAACCCTACCAACCCAAATGTGCAATGTTACAATTGCAATGGTCTCGGCCATATCACAAAAGATTGCAAGTTACCAAGGAGGTTCCCAGTCCGACAACAAGGAACCTATGATCAATGGGGCAATTACGTACCTTCCGCTGATTACATTCAGAATTATATGGTCGGAACAGAATTCTCTGCCCAATCAGATGCAAATGGTTGGCACTCCACCCAATTATATGACATGAGGGATTCCACTGCTATTGCAGCACAAGCTGTGGTATCGCTGCAAATTTCAGCATCACATGCTCAATATACCACCGAAGAAGCCGAAGCATATTGGAGGGATAGGATTGCAGCAGAAGATAAGGTGAAGCAGGCTACAAGTGTATCTTTAAAATAAAGTTGACCAAGACTGAAAGGGGTAGTTTTGGTCGAAGGACAATTATATTACCAAGGTCTGTCACGATTGATAAAGGTTCTGACTTTGATAGTTCAGAACTGGACAATGCTATCAAATGTGCTTTTGGAATTTCCGTAAAGGTGTCTCAAACGAGCGCAGCACCGGAAAACAAAGATAGTGTGCTTAATTCCTTTATAAGGTCAGTTCGTATTGCATCTTTAAATTATAAACCCCCTACAGAAAACGAAAAAACTTTGGCTCATCACGGAGAGTTTAACATTCCGTGCAACATTAACTTTATGTACCAAGGACAGGATCATTTAGTTGCATTGAAAGCTCTATTGGATTTGAGTGCATGCAACACATTTATTGATTCCAAAGTGGTCGAACAATACCAGTTAGAAAAGAAACCATTAGCAAGACCTTTGGAAGCTATTAATGCTGATGGCTCTGTTAATAACCAAGGAACTCTCCAGTACTACATCACTCTAGCCATCACATTACAAGGGCATACAGAAATGTTGGATGCCTTAGTATCTTCACTAGGCATACATCAAATCATTATTGGCTATGATTGGCTGTCTTGACACAATCCAGAGATCAATTGGGTCCAGAAAACCATCACCTTTCCCCGCTGTACTCCCCATTGCCAGCAATACAATGTACTTACCACTTCCATTCATACGATTTCAAAAGAAGAAGAAATCGAGTTGAAAAAAGCAGTACCCCCTGCATACCATGACTTCCTCAATGTTTTTTCAGAATCAGAATCTACATGTATGCCTGAACGAAAACCCTGGGATCATGGCATAGATCTAAAACCAGATTTTGTATCAAAGAAGGGGCGTGTTATACCTCTTTCTGAAACAGAACAAGAAGAAGTACGAACCTTTCTTCAGAAAGAATTAAAGAAAGGGTATATCCATCCTTCTAAATCCCCCCAAACTGCTCCCATATTCTTTATTCCAAAAAAGGATGGCAAGAAATGCATGGTTATGGATTACCATTATTTGAATGAAGGAACTATCAAAAACACGTATCCATTACCCTTAATCTCTACTCTCATCGATCGGCTTAAAGGTGCCGATATGTTCACCACCCTGGATCTTCGATGGGGATATAACAACATCTGCATTAAAGAAGGAGACGAATGGAAAGGAGCTTTCGTCACCCCTGAAGGATCCTACAAACCCCTTGTCATGTATTTTGGCATGACTAATTCATCTGCCACGTTCCAGCAGATGATGAATGACATATACAACAACATGTGGGTTTGTGTATTAATATACCTAGATGACGTGAATATCTTCACGAAAAACAAGACCAAGGAGGAACATGAAGCCATAGTACGAGAAGTACTCCAACGTCTAAGGGATAACAATCTATATGCCAAACCATTGAAATGCCATTTTTTGCAACCCAAGGTGGACTTCTTAGGAATGGTCGTCTCCAAAGAAGGTATGGAAATGCAAAAGGGCAAAGTAGAAGCAATCCTGGATTGGCCCACACCTCGCAAACTCAAAGACATGCAATCTTTTCTTGGATTTTGTAACTATTATCGGCGCTTCATTCAAAATTTCACTGAAATATCTAAACCACTTACTTCGTTGATGAAGAAAGATCAAGAATTCACTTGGCAGGAGCCTCAATAAAAAGCATTTGACATGCTAAAAGATTGCTTTACCAAAGCACCTCTATTAGTCTTTCCTGATATCACAAAACCCATGTGTGTTGAGGCAGATGCTTCTGATCTTGCCACAGGGGCAGTGTTGTTGCAACTTTGTGAAGACGAACTATGGAGACCATGTGCTTTCTATTCATACTCATTTTCTAAAGAAGAACGCAACTACCCCATTTATGACAAGGAGTTGCTTGCCATTATTCATGCTCTACAGGAATGGAGACACTACTTATTAGGTCTAAACCACTTTGATATATGGATCGATCATAAGAATCTGGAATTCTGAAAAAAACCACAAGACTTGTCAGCATGGCAAGCAAGATGGCATGCTATTCTATTAGAATACAACTTTACTATTACTTATAAACCAGGATCTCAAAATGGTCAGGCTGATGCTTTGTCTAGACGCCCTGACTATAAAGATGCCACAGAAAAAATAAACACGAACATCACCATTCTTTCTCCCCAAATATTTAATCTCAACATTCAACTTTCTTCTCCATTCATGGATGATGTGAAACGGGTCACTGCTTCTATGACCGATGCATTACCCTCGGCTTTTGTTTTCAGATCTGGAGTATTTATGAACACTAACAACAAGGTCTATGTTCCCCAAGAATTAAGACCTCAATGTTTATCTTTATATCATGATTCGCCCTTGGCGGGACATGCTGAACAAGCTTGTACCTTACATCTTCTCACTTGCACGTTCACCTGGCCTGGTGTCACTAGGGACATTAAGCAATATTTATCTTCTTGCCAAGTTTGCACCATCGTGAAAGGAAAACAACATGTTTCGGGTGTTACTCCACTTCCTCTTCCCATCACTATGAAACCTTGGCAAGATATTTCAGTTGATTTCATCTCGGGCATTCCCCTTGTCAATGAAAAAGATGTGATCTGTGTAATTGTTAATCGTTTCTCTAAAGAGGTGGTTTTCATCCCATGCACGAAAACCATTTCCTCCAAAGAGCTTGCTGTTCTTTTCCATGACTTTGTTTGGTGCATTCACGGTCTTCCTTCTTCTATTGTTTCAGACCATGAAACACAATTTATTTCGGACTTCACTTCCTCTCTTTGTCAACTTCTTAATATTTCCCAAAAAATATCCACTGCCTACCATCCTCAAACCGATGGACAAACTGAACACATCAATCAGGAATTGATCGCGTATCTACAGAAGTTTGTGGCAAAGAAACAGCATGATTGGCCCAACTGGATTGCAATGGCCCAATACCACCATAATAATTCTGTTTCTTTGGCTACTGGAAAAACTCCCTTCTCCATCACCCGTAACTATGTCCCTCGGTTAGGATTCGCGAATGATTTGCCAGGCTTTGCTGGAGAATGTGCAGTTGCACATGATGAAGTTCAACAAGCTTTAACTTCGGCTCAGGATACTATGGCATCACGAGTCCACGTCCCAGTGACTTTTACACTGGTTGTTGGTGACAAAGTCTGGTTGTCCACAGAGCATCTTAAATTACCCTTTTCATCCCCAAAGTTGTCTCAACGTTGGTTGGGTTCTGTTATAACATCGTATTTTCCCTTTACACTTTTTCACTTTTCCTTTATCTAATCTCTTGATCTTATCTTTTATCTTATCTTCATCACATGACTAGGTCAGGTGACAGATCACATGACGGATCACATGATCAGGCCTAGACCAATGATGTCATGCCTGCAGGTTGCCTCATGGGCATAGCCTGTTTAATCTCCATTCATGAAAGAAGCCTTCTTTTCATTTCCGTTGCTTCTTTCCTTCTCTTCCATTCTAATGCCTCATGGCATTAATCTCCATTACTTCTTTTTCACACCTTATCTATGATGTCACCTGGTCCGTGCACATTGTACCATAGTATAAATATGGAGTGTATTGCGACTGATCCCCCTCAGTCTAATCCACTTGGTCATTCGCCTTCTAGTAGGTTGAGTCCTAAGGATATTACTCCCCTTCACTCTTCACCATTTCCCATTTACCTCTGTGTGTGTATCTGTGTGGTCTTTGTGGCAAAACCTTGCATGGTATCTGCAGAAGCTCAAGCCCTTGTAACTGTGTGGAATCAAGAAGTATAGTTCTTTGCTAGGTGGCACAACAGGTCCTTATTGGATTCTTGAAGTAATGCCAAATGCAGTGCGTTTGGAATTGCCTTCTCGCATGAAGATACACCCTGTCGTCAATGTGGGATGTGTTAAACCCTATATGGAACCACTTTCTTTGCAACCTGTGCTTCGACCCGATGCTATTCATGTCACTGAGGATGGTGATGAAGAATTTGAGGTTGACCACATTGTTGATTCTAAAATGATGAATGGGTCTCTGCATTATTTGGTGCATTGGAAGGGCTGGGATGACTCGAACCGTACTTGGGAACCTGTGACTCATTTGGACAATGCTTAGGACGCCATTTGTGCTTTTCATGCTAGCAGGCCTAGCACTCCCCATCCTCTCTGTCTCACCGGCATCGATTTCACTTCGCTTTTCTCCCCATATGAAAACCTGACTCATCTGGAATTCGAGTCTTGAGGGGGGGGAAGTATTACGAACCTTATCCTGGACTTGTACGATTTATTCTCTTTCTTCTTATCTTATCGTTCTAGCATCACATGACTTGGTCACGTGACTTATCACATGATCAGTCTAGACCAATGATGTCATAGTGATGTCATGCCTGCAAGCAACCTCATGTTGAGATCCAGGCTGTTCCAGAAGCTCCTTATCTTTCATTTCCGCTTTGTAGGAGTCTTCTCTTCATTTCCGTCTACTTCTTTTAATCTCTGTACCTTCTCTTCCATTTGATGGCCATGAGGTGTGCTTCCTTTTCACACCTTATCTATGACATCACTTGGTCCATGCATGATTCTGTACTGTATATAAAGGGACTGTCTTTGGCTGTCATCCCTCAGCCTAATCCATTTGGTTAATCGTCCTCTTGTAGGAAGTGAGACCTAAGGGTTACCCTCTCTATTCCTTTACCTTATTGTTCCATCGAATCAGCGCAACGTCCTCAAGATCACTCAAGGGTTGATTATCACCAGTATAGTTCCACCATTATAACAGCTGCACGTCAGGGGATCTTCTGTATCTAGAACTCCAGGACTACTCTTGCAAGTCTTTGATAGCAATCACACTCTTGCAACAATGCTTTGTCTTCCTTCTAATACCTAACCCCTAACGGGAAAGGCATAATCGTGTTTAGCTCTTGGGGTGAGGGTTCCGAGCCTTGGGTGATCATGTAGCTATTATCAGGTTGCAACCCTTGAGAATGAAGTCAGTGTCACCGTAGATCCTTGGGTCTGTATGATAACCCCTAAGGATGTCCCAACAAGAGTGCAATACTACTCGTGGCTTAAATATCGGTAACGTCCTAATCCAATATGATAAGATCCACATGGCAATGATAGCCTCTCGGAATCACAAGTATAACATCAGTACTCAATACAATGAAGAGTACGTCACGTGATCTTTGATAGTTTCAGGGTTTGATATCTTCCAATGAATGTCTTCCGTTCTACTTGGTACTGGGTTCTGTACTTTGTCGGGGAACAAGCTTGCTCGTAGGCCAATATGTTGGCGGTTTGGTGGTACGAGGATCTGGTACAATGATACAATGGAGGGGAGGAGTGGAGTTAGCTTTATCTCCAGATGGCTCACTCCTGAGGCTTCGTTAAGAGGGCCAGGCAAATACCATTCCTTACTTGTACTGTTGTCACTAGGCCACCTTGATAGGCAGGGTAGGATGTGAGGAAACAAGTGGATTAGGCTGGGGGAACAGCCTGTACTTATAACCCCACTATATATATGGTATAAGATGGTGCACAGACCAAGCTGTGACTAGGGGTCTAGGGTATAAGGGATTAATGCTATAGGTTACTAGGATAAAGGGTATAGTCCATGAGTAAAAGGTTAGGCATTCATATGGAGTGAGAATATGAAGAGCAGATATGAATGCAGAGAGTAAGATAGAATGGAAGATCGATCACAAGATGTGACTAATCAAAGAAGGGATTGTGGCAGAGATCCATCTAGGATCTTGCAGGGTTGTGATCGAGATGCAATCTCAATGAATGATTGTACCGATCGAAGGGTAAAGGCAGAGATGAGGAAGGTGAGGTGATTGGGAATGGAAGAGTGATCGGTGATTCATGAAGAGGTGAAGGAAGAGGATAGGTGATGTGATACACGTGAAGGTGTTATGATGTGACGATGTGAAGGGAGCGAGGAAAGTCATGTGATCAGGGAAAGTCATAATTGAGTACTCATGCATGCAAGCATAGCAGTCATTGTATCAAGTATTGTACACAATTCATAACACTTCCCCTGTCTCTAGGATGGATTTCAGACATCCAAAGAGAACAGAGAATTGTGTGGCAGAATCATGCGAGTTGTGAGGAGAAAAATCAACATCCAATAAAGGACTGTCAATTAACCAATCGTAAAGGGCGGTAGGAGGGGACTGGGCAGACGAGGCAATATTCGATGGAATGCAGTGCTTGAGAGCAAACTCAAAGAATAATATCCAAGACATTCCATTAACTCTTGAGACCCAAATCCATACTGATGGCGAATGAAACGAGAGTTCTGTGTATGGCCGGAAAGGGAAGGCAATCAGAATACCAAATATTTCATTGGTAAGCATGTGACAAAAGATGTGGAAGGGTTTTGAGGATCTTCTTGCCAAAACCTATAAAACCAAGAGGGAGGAATGAACAGTTTAAGTATCATGTTCAGGATGTTTCTGTGAAGGGCGAATGATAGAGAGTTTGATGCAGAATATCAAAGAGGAGAGTGATAAGACCAAATCTTTTTAACAGATAGGAATTTTTGTTGAGTGAGTAATTGATTTGAGGAACTTGCCAAATCTTGAAACCAAGGGGATGAAGAAAACCTTTTAAAGACTTGCTTAGGTCTAAGATCTTTTAGAGTCTTATCCAGGACTAAAGCACTTTATAGTCATACTGAGGACTTTGAAATACTTTATCGCAGATGACCGTGGTATTCCCAGACAGCATCATCATTGATTCCATAAACGATTCCATAGTTTAAAGTCTTTGAATAGACAATGCATTTCTTTAAGGTCTTTAGCTAGACCAGAGGTTCAGAGATATCTTGAACTAATGAACTTGTTTGAATACTTCATGTCATTTTTGATAAATCATCAATGGCAGCTTTCTCTATATCCCAGAGAGTAGATCTTCAGGCATACTACTTCTCTTGAGGCTTTACCATGTTATTAGCTACTACTTTCTTTTGAGCTTCGACTATTGGATCGAGGAGAGAAAGGACAAGATGGTTCTTGCAATGTGCAGGGATGCAGGGTACTTTTTCTTTTCTTGACTTTACTTAAGCTTCAGATAGAGCCTCACTTCTCTGTGGAGACGAATAACTTTTTCTTGGCATCTTGTGCAGTCTTGAAGGTACTTTTCCCTTAATGCTTGAACGAGAGAGAGGGTGGGGATTTCTAGTTTGATGATCTAGAAGAAAATTCAAACATCTAGAATGATCTAAGTGGTGATGAAGGATACTGCTGGATACTGATCTTGTCAACTTGATCAGTTTGGTAGTTTATAGTCTTTCCAGACTCTAGGCAGTTTATCGATATGCTGATCTAGATAGTTTTAAATCATTCCG
>JBBPJS010000640.1:0-14926 GCA_038088835.1 Singerocomus rubriflavus | reverse complement strand
CGTATTTCATTTGGGCTTCAAGCCATCCAACTCTTGGCCCATCAACGTTTAACCTCGACGGGGTTCTCACCGCTTGGGGGCAACAACGACTGACGGGGAAAGTAACAGTTTCCTCCAAAACACGTACAACGTCGACCTCGAAGGTCAAGTTCCAATAGAGGTCTGAAACATTGGTCAACGTTAGACATGACAACGACTCTCGCTGCTGAACTAGGTGGATCAACCGTCACAGCCGACCACGTCAAGCTGCACGAAGCCTGGCTTTTTGTGCCTTTTTAGTCTTCTCCCTCATGATTGTAGACCCGATGAACCAGCCAATCCCTGAGAGTCCGACAACGAGCAAGAATGCGGGCAACCGGATTGCCCATTCACGAGCAGGAAAGTAATCGTGTATAGGACTTGACGTGTCAAAGAATGGCTGGGGACATGATATGTCAAGTATGAGATGGACGATGGTGAAGCAGCACTAACGAGGAGGATGGCCCAGGTAGTGTAGTAAACGAACACGAACGCCGCGACGAGTAGCATAGAACCTCCCAGCGCCTTGTCACTCACGGCCTGTTTCAACAGTCAACTGGCAGACATACGACCCATTTCGAGTAGACTCACCATCGCTCAGCGTACGATTTGGGTGTTGAACAGGACGCGTGCAGTGAGGTTCGTATCCAAAGTTGGCCAAGAATCGAGTCCGACAACTCGACCATCGACATTTCCTGCATGACAACCATTCTCAAGGGATCTTGACTAGGAAAACTACTCTTGGTTCTTTGCAAATCTTTATCTATGGACTCTCATGCTTTCGCATCTCTTGCTCACGTTCGGATCCTCCTCCTCCCTGTTGGCCACATTCCTCGGACTACATTCGATACTTATGCCGCAGAGATACGAACGTTCGAGTTCATACGTCTGAGTGATATACCCGGTGATGCCAAAGACGAACGAGGTGCGTTTCACCGTATTCTAGTATCCTGTGCCCTTATGAACGCAAAGCTAGCTCGTTTCATGCCGAGTCCATTGTCGAGTGGTTATCTCCACCTGAGTTTTTCCTCTCGCCCCAGCTTGCATGCTCATTCGTCGCTGTCCCTTTTCCGGCCTTCACATTTCAATCTGGGCGTCATCGGGATTGCTGCCTGTTCTTCTCATCCGTTGTCCTCCACCTTGGAACAGTTCGAGGGTTCGCTAGCTGAAAATTCTCCGGGGTCCTTGGTATCTCCGCTTGCCAAAACATGTTTCGCTTTCCAGGACGACGAAGAACCCAATGGTAGTCTCGGACAAGTCCCCCCCGGTCTCGTTATGATCCCCAGTGCAATGGGAAACAAGAGGTTGTACATCGGGACATTGCTTGCTGATCTGTGCTCGCAGATATTGGGTGAATTCGGACGCTTGGTGTGTGATCCTGACCCTGTGTCACATCTGCATCTCACATTATTAGGTTCATATCTTGGAAACCCCGCTAGGCAATGAGTACCTGAATGCTGCCCTCTTCCCAGTCCTGCCCGTGGCTGCGGACATGCCGTTTGCCCTCGAATCCAACTCTCACCTCTTTCAGACCTCCTTTCCCCCTAATCCCAGCCAGTCAGAGCTCATCTCAGCGGATAATGGGACGATACGCAACTCCTCTGGAACCGGGATTCTTAGTGTGTCTACCACTGGATCACAGCGTCATTCTGCGTTAGGCCCGCCGACAGCTAAGAAACGTGTCGGCGCAGTGGGAATAGCTTCTTCTCACGCAAGGCTTTTTAAAGTTTACGGAGATTTCTTTCTGTTAGCGGGTAGAACACAAGATGCCAAGATTTGGTTTGTAGACGTCATTCATTCGGACACTCCATAAAATGACAATCTTGAAGGTACCAGGAAGCAATGAACTTATTTAAGACCGGAATAGACCCTGCCTGGCAAGCATCAGCCATGGAAGGCTTAGCAGTAATCCCCGTTCTCAATTCTTGGGCTGGTGGCCAGGGACTGGTGAGACTGTTGCTATCGATGGTTCCGTGCCTTTGACGTCTTTATAGCAAACATCGATCAGTGATACAAAAGACTCTTGGATAGAGATCAACGAACAACTCTCACAAGCTGTTACCATGTACCTCAAGGCCAGTGTTCCATCAGATGCTGCGCAGGACCACTCCTTGTTAGCATATGTCTACACGTCGGCTGTCCTGCGACAGACCTCGTTGCTGTTCTGTGTTTGGTCATCAAAAGGATGGGGAGCATTGGCTTTTGCATCGATGCTGCAATCAAGTGCCACGTCGTATTGGCAGAAGATTATCTCCGATAATTCTTGGATCAACCTCGAACTTATCGGTACTTTCACTAGCATCACTCGGTCGCAAATCGCTAGCACAATCTCACAAGCACACGGCCCCTGGTTACTGCATCTTGGCCCTCAAGAGCGTCTTGTTGTTTTACAGTCCATGGCGAGTATCTACGGTTGCCTGGGGTACAGACGCAAGGAAGCGTACGTTCTTCGGGAAGTGATCAGCTGTGTTATGGATTTGGTTGTTTGTGGTCGTGATGAAGATTATCAACTTCGAAGGTCGGATGTTGGAAGCGCTAGCTTAGTCGCCCGCACTGCCGACCATCAGAATGGAGGTGACAATACTCCTGCGGGCAACGGGAGTTTGGCTTTTCGGCCGAACGAGAACATGCAAGGCAACCAAAGTGTACTCAAAATTCTCACATATGCATGCAAAGCTCTAGGTGTTGATTTGGAGTCTGTGAATGCAGCCGCACCGTCACAAGTCGTGGTGGAGGGGGATGTCGACCCACATATTGTTCCTTCTGAAGCTTCGTTATTGGCAGAGTCATTAAATAACTCATTTGGATGGCCAGAACTCCAGGTAGGAGTTGTGCGTGAGGCTATTGCAGTTGCTGAGGCACTTCCTGGTCAGTAGACATCCTTGCTGCCAACTGAGTCTTACAGGTTCGGTAGATCAACTAGCCGTAGCTCGCTTTGCTTTATCTGCTCTCAAGACCATGCATTCTATTCTTGCTGCTAACGATCAACGGCATTTGTACCAGACAGCTTTGAGGGCGCTTGCCACAATACGGCGGCGTGGTGATCCATCCATGATCGAGTACTGGTCTGGACATCCTATTCAAAGTATTGCCGTGTTACCGTGAACGATTTTCGTATGTGGTATTCTGAAGGCAGCTAATAGAGTCTCTAGTCTCCCTTCTCATCGGATTCCGACTGAGAAGCCGCTGTCGCCATTGGTCCCAAGTGATTCCACGTCCCGTTCCATAAATATTATATCGACCTCCAACAAAGACCTGTTTCTGTACAACCCCCGGAAATCCGTCAACACACAAGTGAGTTAGTCAAAGTATTCATCTTTTTTTCGATCAGCTAAGTGTACTCTACGAGAAAACCATTACTGTTCAGAACGAACTCGCCGAGTTGGTTATCACTCTGCGTAACCCTTTTGTGATAGATCTCGAGCTTCACAACATATCATTAATGTAGTTTCTCTCTTACGTCCTGAGCATTTCTAATCCTGATAACTCATCCCTTCTAGTACATCTGGCGTCGAAGTCGAATGCAGCTCCGTCTCGTCGATCGTGATTCCTGCCAGTTCTGTCCATGCAATTACAGTATCTGCAATTCCTAAAAAGCCAGGCGTCTTGATTATCAAAGGTTGCATTGTCCGTGCTCCTAACAGCACCATTAAGAGGTTTTTCCTTCCGGTATCCACTGAGACGGAGGAGGAATACCAGTCACAGAGGCAGAGCATGATAATATGCGAGAGCGAGCGGTCAAAGTACTCGGGACTCGACTCGCGGTCATGGGACAAGGGCGGAAAACGTTTTATCAACTTCTTATTGCCATCGAAGCTGAAAATGCAATTTCTGGAGTGTGTCGTCGTCCCAGAACAACCGTTACTTCGTTTGAGATGGACCTCTCTGACGCACGCGGCAGTCATGCTTTACAACGGAGAGAAGTACGTCAATAAATGCGAGTGCCCTCTTTTCTGATTTGTGCCTCTAGGTCCACAATTCGACTCACACTTGAAAATGTCTCTGCTCTGCCAATTGACTTCTTGACGCTGTCATTTGAAGATTCCACAATTGCTCTTGCACATGAAGCATTGGCAGAGGGACAGCTCAATGTTTTTGAAACATATGAAACCGAGTATGACCTTGTTCATCGACAAGCTTTTACATGGAACCGAGACAAGGGGGTCAAAGTCATTAATCCAGGCCAAAAGATCGTTGTATCCATTGATTGCTTTGGAAAGGCCGGATGGTACGTTGACTTGTAACTTTGCATTTAGTGATTTTCATGCTCTCTGTCTAGCACCAATGGCACTATCTATGTGTCATATGCATATGTCTTTCGGAATGACAATTCGGGAGCCACCCCCGAGAACTTTTATACGAGACAGCTGACATATCCAATGACTGTCACTGTATACCACATGCTAGAATGTCACGACATGAGCGTCATGCCGTGGAATGCACTGGGTGATATCGGGGATGACTCGCTCCAAAAGAATGGTGATCCGCATGAATGGTGCTTATTCTCCATTGAAGTGCGGAACACATACGGTCTCCCATTTGAAATCGCCTTCAGCAGAGCTCAACAAGGTAAGATTGGATTCCACCCCCCTTGGTAAGCGTACTTATCAAAGCAGATGTCCCGGATGCTACCGCACACTCGGTCATTCCACCTGGTTCGACAGCCCGGCAAGTCAAATCATGTTTTTTTTGCCATGCCCTTGGGCTGATAAATACCTCTCCAAACAGAATCTTACTCCCGATTAGGAGGTTCCGCCTCCCCAGCGATGTTGTTTTACGCCCCATTCCCACTCTGTCAGATCGTCAGTTTGTCGTTTCCAAATCCAGCTTGAGTGATGCAGAAGACAAGACTCAGAGGGAATTATTTTGGTATCGCAAGGAACTGCTAAGCGTCATTCATGGGTGTTGGAAAGAGGTCAATCTCATTCATTGCTCATCCGCCCCCCGATCCAGTACTGACGTCCTTCAGGCAAACGGTATTCGTAACGGAGAGCTGTCGCTTCGACAGCAACGTATGACAATGGATATGCTAAAGGCCCTCAAGACAGATCTAATTCGCATCGATTTGTCACTGGTGCAATGTTGTCCTGAAAGGACGACTGTCAAATCGTCTGGCGAAAAGTTCATCGTAGCACCAAATACGGTAGTGAACTTGGTGATCAAAGTCACTAATACTAGTCGTATGTCAACCGAACCCATTTACTTTGCTCCGTGTTGACCATCCCTTAGCCTCGATTCTGGTAATAACACTGGATATATCGATGAGTCCGGAGGAGCATGTCCTTTTGCAAGGCCCGCTGACAGATATCGTGCTGGGCCGCGTAGACAGTGGTCAGTCGCAAACAGTGGAAGTACCACTCTGCTTTCTCAGTCTCGGATATTTTGGGATTGCCACTGAAACACGGCAGCTGAGTGTCACAGGGGAGAGACAACAGACAGGAGTCGCTCGTTTGCGGGCAGTTGTCGAAGAGGACGATGTGTTTTCGAACCCTGGACAAATTCCATAGATTCGGGTCATTATTCATATATTTGTCGATTTGCGACCACGGGGCTGCTTAATGCCAACGTGAATTATTAAAGTCCGGCCAAAGATACGTGGACCTTGAAGCTTGCCATTTGTTCTTTCAGATCAAAACAGTAGAGGAGGAAAAAGTTCTAGTCCCACCGAGGATTGAACTCGGGACCCTTGCATTCATTGTAACCACATAAGTACAACGCTCTGACCACTGAGCTATGGGACTATCATTGAGGGTGCGACCCATGAATGCATATGCCTCGTGAGCAACTCGTGACAAATATTGGCCTCGTCCTTCGAACAAAGATATTCTACGAACATTATGGATCAAGAAGCCGTGTTTTTTCCTCGCATCCATCGTTGGAAATGTGCAAGAACCTTGTTCCGACCCTCCTTCCTTGTTCTTCTGAGTGAGTAACCCACAGGACGGCCTTCAGCTCGCTGTGGGAAGAACGCAACTCGCGGGATATAAAGTCTTCGACCAGCGCTGTCGAATGAGGGTCAAGCGCAGACGTAGGTTCTAGGAGGAAAAAGGAAGCAGTCAGGTAGAGCTCTGAGATGCTGAGACTGACCATCTAGCAACAGGACTTCTGCGGTATTTAAACCGAGTGCGGTAGCAAGTGCAATCCGCTGCGACTCCCCGCCACTCAGACTCGTCCAGTTCCGACCCCAAAGCCCCTCATCGACGCCCCAGGTTTTAGCAATTTCAACTGGGTATGTTAATCCACTACCATCACCGACAGAATTGGGAACCTTGCGAGAGCTGAAGGACGAGATGGCTGCGAGGAAGTCACGGGGAGTACCTGACAGCAGCGAAGGCCTCTGTGGAACATAAAATACTTTGGTCCTGAAAAAGGGCACACCTGTGGGTTGCTCCATGAGTCTGGAGCCTCGTAATCATGCCATAGTGTAACACATACCAAGTGACCTGGCAGTGCTAAGAGATGGTAGATTCGTCATACTTGCTAAGGACGAGGCTATGAATAATGGAACGCCTACCGTCCTCTGTATAGAATCTGACCATCGTACACGTTCAAATGAGAAATACATTTCAACAAGGTAGTTTTCCTGCTGGAAGGATCAGAGGAGCTCTATTGCCGAACTACAAGCTGACGCACCCTGACCCACTCTTACCTTGCAAGACGATCACGTTGCCTTCACTGACATCAAAGTTGAGGTTGTTGAAGATGGTATGTTCCTTGTCTTTAGCACAGGTGACATCGCGAACTTGCAACAAAGTAGTCATAGCGCCTAGTGAGCAAGAAGCTATGTGCACGAGAACAAGCCAACTACAGCTACATAACCGCTGATAATGGTCGACGAGATGAGTGTCCATGAGTCATGGTGTTCTCATACTTGACATGAGTCTAGAAGTAATTACTTTATAACTATGACTGAGGAGGCATTCCCATCTCTTCTGGGGTCAAATTCGAGCTCTCGATCATCACACCAACACCAACTTTGGCTGCATTCTGAATGACACCGTTAGCGTAGTAGGCAAGACAAACAGGTAAGAATTCACCTTGAAGTGGTCAATCTCGCCAGACACCAAGAACGCGAAAGTGGGGGCAAAACGTTGCTCAAGGAGAGCCGAAACTTTGCCGGTGGAGTCTAATTGTGCTCTAAAAGTTGCCATTCGAAGATCGTATTTGGCACCCAAAGTCGTTATGGCATCTCTTCTCTGAGGTCCTGCAATCACCTGAAGATCCGCTGCTATCTCGACCTTGTCGCTCAGCCTTTGCCAGTAAGTTGTCTGCAAGATACCGGCAGGTTGTAGTTGAGCAGTAGCAATCCACTTCTTGTTCGTGCTTGTATACTTGGTAAGATAGGATGTGGCGAACTCGGCCAACTCTGGCGTCTGTCGCTGATATAGTGTTTCAAGACCAAGGGCGAGATTTTTTGTAACCGACTGAAAGTAGCTTCCGATGTATATACCGGTGAGGTCGGTCGGTGATGGATTGACGGCTTTGAGGTTGAGGGAGTAGTCTTGACCTTGGTAGTCTTGTTCCAGCTGTAACATGCTATGCCCAACCTGTTGAGAGAACTGTATGTGATGGAGAGGGATTAGATGATGAACGGGGGATGGGAGATGAGCCTGACCTGTGCCTGCATCTTGGTAATGCACGTCTCTGACCAACCTTGGTTCATTCTCGCATTCACGTTACCCTCGTGATCCACGCTTCCTTGCAACAGTATCTGGCAATCTAGTCAGGGGATATGAGAGAGCTGAGAGGGCTGGCACATTACACTGTTCGTTGCATATACGGCACCAAAGTTGTACGATGGCGCTGCAACTTGAGAGCCAAGGTTGAACGAATGTGATATTTGAAACACGGGGTTAACGGAGAGGTTCTTGGAGAGGTCTGCCCGAGCACCATCAAACATGAAGTTTGTCAGGTGGGTCACTGTAATAAGGTTGAAGTCAGGTAATGACCGAGAGGTACTCGTGAGGCATACGCTTGACTTCCTTCTGCAAGTTCTCGACCGTGCCGGGGTTTGGAAGGTCCAGTGACTTGCGCCATTGAGCAAAGCGACCATAGAGGGAGGTTAGGGGAGACACCGCGGACAGGTAGAAGGTGTTTTTGGGTGGTGCAGAGAGCGACAACGATGGATCATCAAGACCTGGTTTTGCAGAAGACAAGGAAGGAGATGCCATACAGAACACTCGAATGCAGACGCGGCACAATGTAAAAAAAAAAAGACCGTGGGTAAGCGCTACCAAATTCAGCCAGTCATCTCCTCCCAACGACCCTGGCGTGTACGCCAAGTGTTTGCTCTAGCTCGGGTGCAACCAGAGGATGTTGGACCGACCCAGGACGTTTCGTTGAGTGGGGTTTCATCCAACGTATCCAAGGCCGATCTATATCTCGTCGTCGGGCGACCATTCGACGACGACAATACGCTCCGACTCGAGTCTCTCGCCGTTTTCGATGCCTTCACATCCGAACGTTCGTGGTTTCTAAAGTCATGTTGCGACGTCAATCATTGCTTTTTCGTTTGCTGCAGTGTCGATCATAGTGGGCATTCCGCATACTGTGCTGTTTGACCGTCCTTGCCCACATTCATTACATCTCACGCGGAGCTAGTCCGTTTTTAAATGTGGGTGTGGGGCATCTTTGGGCGGATAGGTGGGGAGACGCGGCGAAGGGAGGAGGAGGATGATGACTGTGGAGAGCGCCTTTGTGGTCGGCGTCGCGGAGTTGGAGGAGGGATACGAGTGGGAGGAGGAGAGGAACGTCGCGGTCGGGGACCATGCCTGTGGGTTCGGCGCATGGAGTGCCGAAAGGACTGCGGTTCGGAGTCGTTGGCATGATTAGAGGAGGACGAGGATGAGAATGGAGGTGACGTAGGGGTACGGAGTTGGTTGTCGCGTATAGGTACTTGTCGTGGGTGCTGTAAGCTGCATTCGCCTTGGTTGTGTCCCGGCCTCCAGTTGAGGCAGTGTGGGCATTGGTATACGGGGCAGTGGATGCGGATGTGCCCGAGGCGGTGGCATTGGAAGCAAGCTTCCTGGTACCTAGGGTGAGTTCTCGGCAGTACAACTCTGCCTTCACCTCCTGTCCAATAGGACTCCAGCCGTTCGGCAATCACCAGTTCTTCGATGGTTAAGGGCGTGGTAGATGCGCTGGGGGACGTATGCGTGGGGGAAGTACTCCCGCGATTGATGCGTCGTAAGTATTCGTCTAGGCTCTCTAAAAACTCTCCAAATTCCAGTTGGTACGACAGGGTGTTGTGGGCGCTCTCGAGGTCGACGGCGACGGAGGACATGACTGAGATAAGGAACGCGCACATGGCGTTCGCGTTATCGTGGGTTCTGGAATAGGCCATACGTAGGCGGTTGGTGGCTAGGTGTGCGGAGTATAAGGCTCCGAGGGGGGAATTCATATCTACGTGGGCGTTGATGGGAATAGCCATGCGTGAATCTCTAACAAAGTTCCTGATTCGCTGGTGGTAGAAGGGAGGAGGACTCCCGGCTCTCATCTGGTGGGCTGTGAGGGGTGTGTCAACGGATAAAATCCCTCTTGGGGACGATTCCAAGGTAGAAGAAACATAAGAAGGGGGAACGGAGAATAACGGGGACGTAGCTGTGGGAGTAGACTCCCGTGGGGTATCATCTAGCGGGGTAGCGACCACCACTGGGGTGGCGACGTCTGAGTGTGATATGGAGGATTCGGTGGAGAGATCAGAGGTGGGACGGTGTCGTTGTTGAAGGAAATGGCCATGGCTGCAAAGCGTATACTGAGGAGGTAGAAGTCCAGGTTAAAGATGGGTTCTGCGGGGTTCAAAGTCGGTGACGCTTTAAATACTCCTGGAGGAGTCGTGGGGCGTGTTTCATGTCCCGCTCTGGGACCCATGAGTCATCCGATGCGGAGTACCCTTTCCATCGGATCAGGAAGGAACGGTTGCGTCCCGTTCCGCGGTGTTTGATGATCTTCTCAATTTCATATTCTTCCTCACCCTCTACGAGTTCTGCTGGGGGACGGGAGAAGTTCTTGCCGTAGGTTTCCGTCTCCTGATAGCGGGTCAGGAGGGAGGCGTGGAACACCGGGTGGATCTTCCATGATTGTGGAAGCCGGAGTCTGTAGGTTACAGGGGAGAGGACGTCAGTGATAACAAATGGTCCTTCGCGTTTTTGGGCAAATTTTGGGTTTGTCACCCGTCTCTTGAGGTTTCTGGCCTCTAGCCAGACCTTGTCCCCTTTCTTGAACGGGGTAAATTCCTTGTTCCACCGTGCTTTCATACGCTGTCTTGCGAGGTCGTGGGCGGCGATGGCTTCATCACGAATTCTGAGGAGGTTCTCGACCCTGTCGTTGGCCGCGGGAGAAGCCGAAGGGGAGATGACCGTGGGGAGTGCTGCGGGTTCGTACCCCATCATCAAATAGAAGGGGGATTTGCCGGTGACGGAGTGGGGTCTTCTGTTATGTACGAATTCCATCTGGGTGACGTACTCCTTCCATCTGGAAGGTTCCTGTTGGCAGAAGATGCGGAGGTAAGTCTCTAATTCCTGGTTTACCCGCTCCGTTTCTCCATCAGTTTGCGGGTGGTATGCTGTGGAGAGTGCGAGGTCGTATTTCAACAGTTTCCCTAGGGCTAGGGCAAACTTTGAGGCGAACTGGGGACCGCGATCGGAGATGATCTTGTCGTACAACCCGAACCGTTTGTATACCGCTTCGAAGAACAGGGTTGCGATGTTCTCGGCGGTTGCCGTTTTCTTCGTGGGGCAGAGAATTACCCCCTTAGTAAGCCCATGGTCTACCACGACCAGGAGAGAATCAAAGCCGCCGGAAACGGGGAGATCTGTGATCAAATCGCAGGATATCTGTTGGAAAGGCCGGGTGGCCTGAGAGGGTATAGGGACGGGGGGAGGGGTCGTCGGGTGCGTGTTGGCCTTGTTTGCCTGACACGCAGCGCAGCCGGAGACGTAGGAGCGGACATATAAGGCTAGTCCAGGCCACCAGTACTGGGAGGAGACCAATTGTCGAGTTTTGAGGTATCCGGGATGACCCGATAGTTCGTGGTCATGTGCCTGTTGTACTACTTCACGGCGTAGGTCGGGCGGAACGTAGAGCCGGTCGTTGTAAAGGAGGTTGCCTTCTACGGCCTGGAAGGAGGCGAAGCGTTTCTTCAAGACGTCGGGAGCGTCGGAAGAGAGGGAGTGCAGGACGTCCATGGCAAACTTGTCTGACTTGGTGGCTAAGGTAATTTGCGTGGAGAGCACCGTGTCAACCAGGTTAACGAACATGGTCTGGGGGAGGAGAGTCACTTGATGGTTTAGGGAGTCTTCGACCCCGTGGTCTACTCTTCGGGACAGGGCGTCGGGTGCTCCTAAGGCGGAGCCGGGGACGTGGTGGAGTTGGAGATCAAAGTCCGCTAGGTCGAGGAGCCAGCGGGCTTGGCGGCGATTGAGGTTTTGAGCGGACCGGAAGTAGGTCAGGTTTTTGTGATCTGTGAATACCTGTACGGGGGCAATGGAGCCCAGGAGATAGTGCCGCCATGAGCGGAGAGCTCGGATGATGGCCAGGAGTTCTCTGTCGTATATATCGTAGTTTTTCTCTGTGGGGGAGAACGACTGGGAGAGGTAGGCGCAGGGGTGCCATTGCGCGTCGTTGTCCTGTTGCATGAGTACACCTCCGGAGGCGGTTAAGGAGGCGTCCGTGGCGATAGCGAAGGGTTTGGCGGGGTCGGGGAAAGCCAAGACGGGTTTTGACAGGAAGAGCTGTTTCAGCTCGTCGAAGGCGTGTTGACATTGGGTGGACCAGTCCCAGGGTTGCGTTTTCTTCGTGAGGTCGATGAGGGGTCTGGCTACATTTGAGTAGCCGGGTATGAACTTCCTGTAGAAGTTAGCGAAGCCGAGGAAGGATCGTACTTCCTTGACGGTTGTGGGGACTGGCCATTGTGCGATACCGTCCAGTTTTACTGGGTCCATGGCGATTGACCCTTCTTTGACTACCATCCCCAAGTAGTCGACTTCGGGGACAGCGAAGTCGCATTTCTCGAGTTTGAGGTGGAGGTCGAGTTCCTCCATTCGTTCCAGGACGCGTTTGGTGCGTTCCTCGTGGGTTCGGTGGTCTGCGGATGCAATCAGCAGATCATCCATGTATATTACTAACCATCCTTCCGCTATCATATCCCGGAAGGAGTCGTTCATGAATCTTTGGAACGTCGCGGGTGAGTTCGACAGTCCGAAGAACATTACTGTTGGCTCGTAGAGCCCTTTGTGAGTGATGAATGCGGCCTTCCATTGGTGGCCGTCTTTGATCCTGACGTTGTTGTATCCCCAACGCACGTCGAACTTGGTAAACACCTTGGCGTCTTTTAGCTTGTCTATGAGGTCGGATACCAACGGTAGCGGGTAGGCGTCTCTAACGGTGTGTTCATTGACATATCGGTAGTCTTGACACGGCCGGAGTTTGCCGTCTTTCTTCTTGACGAAGAAGAAGGGTGATGCCTGGGGGGAGTTAGATGGGCGGATCTTTCCGCACTTAAGATTTTCTTCGAGAAATTCCTCGGTGGCTGTACGTTCTGCGGGGGATAGTGGGTAAATCTTCCCGATCTTCGGGACGAAAGAATCCTTGAGGTTAATCTCGTGATCGTAAGGTCTTGTGGGGGGAACATGGTCTGTTGCTTCTTTAGAGAAGACCTGCGCGTATTTTTGGTATTCAGGAGGGAGGGTCTTCTTGGGCTTGTCCTTGAGCGCGTCGATCGCGAGTTGGGTGGACGTGTTCGTGTTCCGTATGAATCTTCTTCCTACCCTCATTACCCTATTGATTGCTACTTCCTTCCGTCGAAGAACGTTGGCTACCGTTCGTTCGAGGGCTTCTTCTAGCGGTTCCCGTTGAAGGAACTTCAGGAGGTGTTCCTTGTTTTCTCCGGAGAAGTTGACATGCATTGGGGGTGGTGGTGGAGTTTTCTCTATGATGTTGACTCTACTCCTCGCGGTTCGGAGGCGATCCGATTCGTCGGTAATTTTCGAAATTAGGACCGTTCTTTTCTTCCAGTTGATGGCGGGGTTTGCCTTCTGGAACCACGGCATTCCGAGGATTACGTTGTTCGTGCAGTGCATGACAATGAATTCTAATTCGTGGACGATTCCGTCCACCTTGATGAAGTGACAGGCCTTGTATTTGGAAAGGCCTCTCTTGTTCTGGGTAGAGTCGACGTTGCATACTGAGATGGGTCGCTCGAGTTTACGAAGGGGGATACGATGGCGTTGGGCGAAGTGCCAGTCCATGCAATTGATTTCTGCTCCACTGTCCAGGAGCGCGGTTACGTCGATATTCTTGCTAGAGAATGTGCATTGTATTTGGGCGCGAACGGTAATGGCGTTCTTTTCTATGGAAGACAAAATTCTAGCGGAGAATTCTTCGTGGGAAGGTACCTGCGACGTCCAGGCCCTTCCAGCTAAAAACCCAAACGGTTGACTTTCTTCTCGTCTCCCAGGGTTTCTTCGTCATCTTCGATTTCTTGTAAGTCGGGGATTTTCTCGACTTCAGTTTGTGATTTCTTGGTTCTCTTGGGGTCGGGCTTGGAGTTTTCCTCTTGGCGGCATTTGGGCGCGAGGTGTCCCGGTTTCCTGCACCTAAAGCACAGTTTTTCCTTTCTACACCTTTCGCGTTCTGCTGGGGTGAGTTTAGTTAATCTCACCACATCTACGTCCATGGCGTTGGGGTCCTTCTCCTTTTTGGTATTTGAGAAGTTCTGGTAGCGGGTGTCCGCAGGTTTCTTGTTCCTTTGGGCGATTTGATCGGCCCGTTCGTTTTGTTCCATAAAGGACGTGGCTTTGTTATACCAGGTTTCGATGGTGTCAGGTACCGTGTCCATGGTAAGGATCCTCCTCATGATAAAAGGAGGTATGGCGGAGGCGAAGTAATTGATGAGGACGTTTTCCTCTTTGATTCCGGCGATGGTCACGTTGTTCTGAAACGTGTTAATGTACTCGGTGATAGAGGGTTTCCATACCCCTCTCTCCTTTTCCATTCTCGTGTTTGCGAGCCAGTGGATGGCACCGGTGATTGTGTCGTGGTGTTTGAAAGCTTTGCAAAACTTGGTCTTGAAATTGGCCCAAGTTCCTAGTGAGATGACACCGGTGGTGGGGTCTTCGGCGGCAGTTCTAAATGTTTCGGCCCACGTAGAGGCCGAGCCCTTGGTCATATAAGATAGCGCGAAGGCGATCTTCTTGGGGTCTGAGTTATAAACGTCGGAGTTGACGGTGAGGTAGAGGGTTACGACCCCTAACCATTTGGTGGCGGTTTTGTGATCGCCGTCGTAGTGTTCTGGTACTCCGAGACGGAGTTCCACGGGTTTCGAAGAGGAAGACATTGGCGATGTCTGGGTAGAGGGTGATGGTAGGGAAAATGGGAGATTCCAGGTAACGGGCGTAGGGGACGGTGGAGTGGGGGATCTAGGGATACTCGCCTGGTGCTGGAGAGCGTGTGCTAGCGCAAGTGCTAGCCGTTGACCGGGGGAGTCAGGGACGTGGATGTCCTGATCGCTTTGTTCGGAGGAAGACGAGTCCTCTTCAGTGGACGAGGGTGGCTGTGGTTGCCTTCGAGAGTTCCTGGGGCTTTGCCAGGCGGATCCGCTGCGGTTGCTGGGGAGCGTGGCAGCTGGGGAGGTGCAGACTAGCTGGTACTAGCTGCGGTTGAGAGCTTAGTTCTTTTGTTACACTTGGCCCTGGTGGGGTCGAGTGTAGCCCTTGCAAGAACGAAGTAAGCTTGCTGAGTGACTAGGGGATCGTACCGAGGTTCCCTTAGACGAAGGGAGCGCTGAGGAGCCTTGCTTGTGGGTAGCAAGGGACTTAGGGCGAAGGGGGAGACTTAGGGAACCTTGAACTAGCCAGCAAACTAATGTTGCAAACGCTAGGTAAGACAAGGGAGAACTAAGCTAAGGTAT
>JBBPJS010000639.1:0-14930 GCA_038088835.1 Singerocomus rubriflavus | reverse complement strand
GAATCCTCGCCCCAAGGGTCGACCACGATTATGCCAGTATTCTAGTTGCTGGTATTAGGAGGATGCGAGCACGGTGCAATAGTCCGTTGCTGTACTGACGATGCAATAGTTCGTCAAGGTGTTGTAGTTCACCCTTTCCTCACTTCCGACTCCCTCTTGCTGTTCAAGCATTCCTTTATTCGCGACTGCTCAAGGATTCTCTTGGTGATGCCAGATCGCCCGACGGGTTATGGTGATAGAAGATAGGCAGGGTTGTATTAGTGTTTCTCTGGTCGCTCAACATGTATGAACATTGCCAACCTGGGCCACCAATAGTGCTGAGTAATGAGTGCCAACATCTTCTGGAGTTCAGGGTGGCCTGCTAACTCATGATCATGAGTGTGCTGCAGCATTTGGGTGTGAAGATTGAGGGGCACAAAAAGCTGATGGTTATAGGTTAGCAAGCCATTCTGAGATTGGAACACTCCTGACCTGGGTTGCAGGTGGACAGGTGTGAAGGGGTCAAGGCAGTTGAGGATGTCTAGGGCAAATGGGTCAGTCTCAGTATGGTGGCAGATTAGGGATGAGAGGTCAGTGTCTATGAGGTTGATGAATAGGGAGGAGGGGAGAAGGGTTATGTGGGCATTATTGGTGGTGTCTACTTCATGGTTCCTTTAGTGGGAGAGGGCATCTGGTGCAGAGAGCTGAGGGCCAGGAATATGTCATAGGTGGAAGTTGAAGTTGGCAAGATCTAGAAGCCACCTGGCCTGTTGTTAGTTGAGTTTCTGGGCCTTTCTGAAGTAGGTGAGGTTCTTGTGGTTGGTGAAAACAGTGACTGGGTGGCCCATGCCCTGGAGGTAGTGTCACCAGGTCTTTAGAGCATGGATAATGGTGAGCAGCTCTCTGCCATAGATGTCATAGTTGTGTTTTACCAGAGAGAATGCCTGAGAAATGTAGAAGCAGGGGTGGAGTTAGCCATTAGGTCCCTCCTAGAAGAGGACTCTGCCTGAGGTGACCAGGGATGCATCAGTGGAGATGGTAAATGGCTTGGAAATGTCAGAGAAAGTAAGAATGGGTTTGGCAAGGAATAGCCATTTGAGTTCATGAAAGATTTGTTTGCAGCATGGGATCCAGTTTCAATCCTGCATTTTCTTGGTTAGATCTATGAGGGGTCACACAATATTAGAATAGTTTGGGATGAACTTCCTATATGTTATGACATCATACATTTCCTTTACTCTTTTCTTTCTTTTTCTTATCTTATCTTTTATCTCTTCATCTAATCTTATCTTCATCACATGACTAGGTCAGGTAACAGGTCACATGACTGATCACATGATCAGGCTTAGACCAATGATGTCATGCTTGCAGGCTGCCTCATGGGCATAGCCTCTTTCATTTCTATTTTATTAAAGAAGCCTTCTTTTCATTTTCATGCTTTTTTACTTCTCTTCCATTTTGATGCCTCATGTTTGCCTTGAGGTATTAATCTCCATTGCTTCTTTTTATATTTGCTATCTTCTTATCTATGATGTCACCTGGTCTGTGCACATCCCTCTATAGTATAAATATGGGGTGTATTCGACTGATTCCCCTTAGTCTAATCTACTTGGTCATTCACCTCCTAGTAAGGTTGAGATCTTAAGGATACTACTCCTCTACTACTCCTTTACCATTCTATCTCTGTGTTTGTGTGGACTTTGTGGCAAGACCCTGCACAATGTCTGCATTGCAAGCTCAAGTTGACATTGTTTTAGAAGTATAGCTGTTCTTTAGATGGTGTAACACTATAGAAGTTAGCAAATCCCAGGAATGACTGTACTTCCTTGATGGTGGTAAGTATGGGCCATTTGGTGATACCATCAAGTTTTATGGGGTCCATGGCTATAGTTCCAGATCATACTACCATTCCTAGATAGTTAACTTTAGATTTATTGAAGTCGCACTTCTCAAGTTTAAAATGGAGGTTTAGCTGGATCATGTACTCAAAAACCTGGTGGGTTCATTCATTATGAATCTGTTGGTTGGGAAAGAAGATTAGTAGATCATTCATGTATATTACCAGCCATTCTTTTGTGATGAGATCTGCAAATGAGTCATTCATAAATCATTGAAAGGTGGCTGGGGAGTTGGATAGTTCAAAAAACATAACTATAGATTCATAAAGTCCTTTATGTATGATGAAGGCTGTCTTCCACTAGTGGCCTTCTTTGATCCTGACATTGTTGTAGCCCCATCACACATTAAACTTGATGAAGATATGTGCATCTTTAAGTTTGTCCATAAAATCTGAAATGAGTGGTAGCAGGTAGATGTCTCTGATGGTGTGTTTGTTTACATATCTATAGTCCTGGCAGGAGCATAGTTTTCCATCTTTCTTTTTCAAGAGGAAGAAAGGTGATGCCTGGGGGGATTTTGATGGACAGATTTTTTCAGATTTGAGGTTTTCCTCAAGAAAGGTTTTAGTTGCCTTCTATTCTTTGGAGTTTAGTGGGTATAGTTTGCCGATGCAGGGTTTAAAGGTGTCTTGAAGGATTATTTCATGGTTGTATTCTCAGAAGGGGGGTAGTTGGTCATTGGAGGGTTCCAAGAAAACTCCTGCATATTCCTTGTATGCTTTGGGCAAGGTGATTTTTGGTTTATTTTTTAAGGCATTGATGGTGAGGTTGATGGAAGTGGTGGTATTTACTATGAATTGTTGTTGGATTTTGGTGACTCTTCCAATTGGTTGGGTTCTTTGTTGGACTGTTTGCTTAACTTGGTCTTCTAGTGATCTACAATGGAGATAATTGAAGAAGTGGGGGGTTTGTTCCTTCATCATATTGACATATTTTGGTGAAGCAGGATTTGGGGTGGAATTGTTTCATTTGTAGAAGATTTGGGACTGGTTGAATGCTATAGGGATGTGAATGACCTTGGTTTTCCAGTTAATTTGGGGGTTTACATTCCATAACCAGAATGCTTCTAAGATCAGGTTGTTACTTCCACAGTGAATCACTACAAAGGTGACCTTGTGGAGGAGTCCTCCAATCTTGACAAAGATTGTGGTCCTGTATTTTGTGGGCTCTTGCTTGTTTGTGGAGGAATCCATGTTACTAATATTGATGGGTTTGGCTAGGCATATGAAGGGGATTTGATTTCTTTTGGTATAGTGCCAATTGAGACAATTGATTTCTGCCCCACTATTAATTAGGGCTTTCGATGTGATGCTTTGATGTAGTGACACTAGGAGTTCAACACAAATGGAAAGGGAATTCTTATTGTGTTTGTATTGTACCTTAGTGTACATGTGACAGGAAGAGACTTGCATCATAGACTGTCCCCATCTTAAAAACCCTGTACCCTGCTAACTGTGGCTGTTCTCCTGTCTTCATCTTCACTGTTGCTGACCTCTTTTATCTTAGAGGTAATGGCATGAGTCTTCTTCATTCATGGGAAGGAGGAAGCATTTTGGTTCTTTGGGCATTGAGTACTTACATGCCCCAGCATTCAGCATCAGAAGCAAAGGTGTTGGTTTTGGCACCTTTTCTGTTCTTTGGATGTTAGTTTTCCTATCTTTACTATGTTCATGTCCATAGCATTGGGGTCTTTTGGGGTGGTGGTGGGTCTGAATATGTGGAGGTGTCTTGGGTTTGTTGATTGTTGGGCGATCCTGTTTGCCCAGTCATTCTGGAAGATGAATATGGCTGCCCATGTTATCCATTCTTCAATGGTCATTGGGACTTTTTCCATTCCATATATTCTGTGCATGATGGGAATGGGAATTGTAGTGGAGTAGTAGCTAATAAGAATGTGATTTTTGGTGATCTTAGCCTTAAACTTCTTGGTTGTGAAGAACACATTGTATTCTTGGATAGAAGGTTCATATTCCTTCTTCTTATGGTTGAGGACCATTTGGGTGGTGGCCAACCAGGTAATTGCATCAGCTACTACCTGTTGGTTTTGGTACACTTTTCTGAATGCCTTTAGGAAGTTAGTATATATACTCATATCTATGGTACTAGTGGTAGCATTAAATGCTTTGATTCAGAAGTTCTCAACCCAAGTTGCAGCCAATCCTTTCATCATAAAGGAGAAGGTAAAGGCCATTTTCTTGGCTAAGGTGTTGTAGACTTCCTTGTTGACAACAAGGTAGAACATTATGGTGTTGAGCCATGAGATGGCTTTCTTGTAATCACTGTCGAAGTGCTTAGGGGTACCTAGATGGTGTTTGACTGGTTTCAACATGGTGAACATTGTGAATATAAGGGGAGAGGTGGTAGCTTGGGAAAATGGGAGAGTTCAATGGGTCATGGGGGGTGAAGAGGGCATGGGTACTCTGGGGATAGTTGCTTGTGTGGATAGTGCATGACTCAATTGGGTTGCAAGCTGATTGGCTATGGGATTCAATGGAGTGATGTCCTGATCAGACTCTGAGTCAGAGGGTGAACCTTCTTCTTTGGAAGAGGACTGTTGGGCCAGGGTGCAGCTGGTGCATGGAGACCATCAGGGGTTGACAGTGGGGCACAGGGGTTAAGATGTGTTGGTGAATTGGGTGCACTAGCTGGTACTAGTCACTTGAGAAGGAGCTTTTGTCTTTTGTTATGTGCTTCCTTGATCAAGGTAGCATATAGCCCTTTGACTGCAGCTTCTGCATGACGAGTGTTGCAGCACCTAGCAAAACACTATACTTCTTGATATACAATTTTGGGAATGAAGAAGACAGGGGCTGTCTGTGGGGACTTTGAAGGACAAATATATCCTTTTTTAAGCTCCTTGAATAGAAAAGTGTGAACTTTCTCCTGTTCTTGTTCTGATAATGGAATTACTCTTCCTTTCTTTGAGAGAAAGTCTTCTTTGAGCTCAATAGCATGATCCCATGGCTTTCTCTCTGGCATCCTTTCAAATTCTTTTTCAGAGAATACATTTAGAAAGTCATGATAAGCTTTGGGTACTTGCTTTTCAAGCTCTTTTTGCTCTTTGATGGTCATTTGACACATATGCCAAGCTAGCTAAGAATATAAATTACAATGGGATGTGCATTTAGAGAATGAAATAGTTTTTCAACCCAATTAATATCAGGATTGTGGTATGCAAGCCAATCATAACCAATAATTATGTGATGTGTGCCAAGGGTAGAAACTAAGGCATCTAGTGCTTCCATGTGCCCTTGAATGGTAATAAAGAGAGTGATATAATGTGAGATGGAACCTTGAAGATTCTTGAAACTGTCTGCATTTATTGCATCTAAGGGTTTGGGCAAGGGTTGTATGAGTAATCTGTATTGTTCAACAACATGTTGGTCAATAAATGTGTTACAAGCCCCTGAATCAAGCAGAGCTTTCAACTTGACTAAACAATTGCTGTTTTTGTATTTTACATTTATTTAACATGGGACATTGAATTCACCATGATGAGAAAGAAAGCTAGAGGGTTTATAAGTTATGGAATGGACTTTGACTTGCCTTAACAGGGAATTAAGCACAATATTTTTAAAATCTGGTGCCACACTCAAATGAGATGCCCTGACGGATACACCAAAAACCATTTTGATTGCAGAGTCTAGCTCTGAATTATCAAATACATTAGTAGAAGTAGAACTAGAAATGTTAGTAGAAATAGATGAAGAAGAAGAACTAGGTAAGAGTCTATGACCATTGATACCCCTATCATCTTTGGTCTTGCTTAGTTTAAAAAGATATTATTTGCTGCTGCAGCATGTGCTTCAGCAGCAAACTTGTCATAGTAGTACGCCTCGGCTTCATTAGTCATGTAAACAGCATGAGTGAATGTGCTGGACTGGGAAGTGGACTGGAAGTAGGAAGGACCCATCTGAGGTACAGTTGTTTGTTGCATAACTTGGTAAGAATCATGCATATTGTAAAGTTGAGCAGAATGCCATCCATTTTTATCTGGTCTAAGAAAATTCTGTTTCTACCATTTGTGTTGTAACATATTCCTGTTCCACAGGAGGAGAGTGATATATCAAAAGTTGCCCCCACTGATCATACATAACTTGTTGACACACAAAGCATTGGGGATTAGTTGAGCAATTTGCATGAATATGTTCCAGCTTGCCATAGCCATAGCAAAGTTGCGGGGGTGCAAATCTATTATTTATTAGTGGGGGTTGGTTTGCAGGAGTGGTCTGTTGGACACTGATATCCATAGGAGCACCACATCCGGATTGTGTGCCAGTTGTGGTAAAACAAGAAGGCAGTGGACCACAAGGAGCAGCATATGATGTATTTGGTGACCATAGTCTAGGTTGTGGTTGTTGTAAAATATGAGGAGCTAGTGTCCTGTTTTGAGGAGAGAAAGAAGTGAAGCTACCTCTTTCTTCTCTTTCTTTTTCAAAGAACATTCCTATTTCCAGTATTTTCTTGCATCATTCTTCCCATGTTGCATCGTGTTTCCACAGATTGACTTGATGATAAATGGAATGATCTACCAATCATTTGAGTAGTACTAGAGCATAATTATCTACTACCTCTGCTTTATCAGCTAACATTTTAAATCAGGAGAGCCAATCAAAGGTATTGCAATCATTCTGCCTTAAATTTTCTAGCTTTGTTAACAATTCATAAGCTAAAGAATTGATATGGAAGTATCATGCAATTCTGGCTTTAAGAGTGTCCCAATCTGGCCATGCTGTATCTCCTTTGCGATTAGCAGTGAGGTTGCCTTGCACATTGAGTGCCCATTCCTTTTCTTCTTTCATATGTTCTTCAATTTCAAGTCTTGCAAACAAGGCTGTGTTTCCTCCTTTGAACCTGAAAAGGACTGCTATGCAATGAAGTTTATCTGAACCCCATTGCTGGACATTTTGTCAGACATGTACTTTGGTTAACCAAAGGTGTAAGTTTTCCCATTTTCCATCCCAGTTACCTGGATCAGCAATTTTCTTAGTGACATCTTTTTGGTGTGATTGCAAATTTATGTTCAATGTGAGTTGAACAAGGTGGTTAAGAATGTCAGCAAGTTGCTGATTCATAGACATGTTAGGTGGAACTAAGGGGGTAGGTGAGGTGGGTGGAGAATAGTGGGGAGTATTTATAGGAGAGTTTGAATCATCATCTGGCTTGGGTGTCCCTTGATAGGAGGCAAAAGGATCGAAATGTGTATTGAAAGGGTTTCTAAACAATTGGGCCTAGAGACTGTAAAGTGTATCTACAAGAGTGGAGATTGAACCTTTTTTTAGCACCTAGTAATGCTATCTTCTTCTTATGGTCCCTCTTCTTCTGTTTCAACTTCTTTACCTTTTCCTCAGCTTGTTCTAACTTTTTATTAATATGTTCTAACCTCTTTTCTTCCCTATGAGTGAAGTATTTGTTTATGATGGGACTGAAATGCTTGGAAAGACACCAGTTGATCCAGTTGTTAGTGAGTTTGGGTTCTGATAGTACAAGATTGTGGAGCTGAGCTAGCTTCTACAGTTCAACTTGATCTTCATAGTTTAAGTAGTCATAAAAATCAAAAGGGACTGGAGAGGGGTCATGAGAAAGAATTCAGTGAGGACCCCAAATTTGGGGGTTATGGGCTGGGAGGTTTGCATATGGGCTGGCTATAGTCTGATGGCCATGTTCTTCTTCAGGCAAGGAGTATTGAGTGTATAGGCCAAGCTCAACATCTTTAACAATTGGGTGATCATTGGGGTTGACAGAGTGGCTATGAGAACAAGAAGGGTACTGTAAGAAGGGAGTAGTGGACACTAATCCCACAAGACTGGGCACATAAGTAAGTCTAATCCAAGTGTTGCAGCACCTAGCAAAACACTATACTTCTTGATATACAATCACAAAGACTTGCAGTTTCACAGACACTGTGCAGGGTCTTGCCACACAAAGCACAAAGACACAAAGATAAGGGAGGAGTAATGGTAGTTAGGATGAGTAGTATCCTTAAGATCTCAACCTTGCTAGAAGGTGATTAACCAAGTGGATTAGACTGAGGGGGATCAGTTGAATACACCCTATATTTATACTACAGGTAGATGCACACAGACCAGGTGACATCATAGATAAGATGATAGCAATAATAGAAAAGAAGAAATGGAAATGAATACCTCATTGCAAGCATGAGGCATCAGAATGGAAGAGAAGGAAAGAAGCAATGGAAATGAAAAGAAGGCTTTTTTCATAAATGGAAATTAAAGAGGCTATGCTTATGAGGCAGCCTGCAGACATGACATCATTGGTCTAGGCCTGATCATGTGATCAGTCATGTGACCTGTCACCTGACCTAGTCATGTGATGAAGATAAGATAAAAGATTAAATCAAAAGATAAGATAAAAGAAAAGTGAAAAATGTAAAGAAAATGTATGATGTTATAACAACAAGTGAATATATAAGGAGTAAGACAGCTATACATAGTGGCCTTATGTTGGCTAGAGCAAGCTATTTGATAAGTCAGAACACTTGCAGGATGTAGAGGAGTTCAAGCAATAGGATTGCTTCAAAGGTACAGTGTACAGGCAGATTGTACAAGGGAGACAAAAGCTAAGCATTGCTTAGGGCAGAGTACTGATATATATAGAGTACAACTGATGCATGAACCATGCCTTAGGAGTGGCATGGGTAAGGTCCAGTGAAAAGGTAACCTATGGCAAAAGCAGAGCAATAACAAATAAAAGAAGTGCTGATGGAAGGGATCATGTAGTGTGCAGAACAGAAGAGTGGAAGAAGAAGCACTGACTATAACAATGGTGGGAACAAGAGGGGTCAGCACTGAGAAATGAAGATTGGAAAGAGTATGCATAGGGGTTTCAGTTAGATAAGGCAGCATCTAAATATGTAGTGTCTATGGGTAGCATCCCATTGGTAGTACAAGTGAAGAGAGCAAGGAAAAAGTGTAACAGTACACAGGGTGTAGTCATGCACACACCTGCTAACACAGAGTACAAGGTGTGATTGTGATGTCATAACAACCTGTCACATGATCACATCTTACTCTCTCTTCTTTCACATCTCATGACACACTGATCATCTAGATTCTTGCCACACCTTATGATGTCCTTTCTTTCTTTATCTTTGCCCTTACTTTCTGATCAGTACAATCACTATCAAGATTTCATTTTGATTATGAACCCTGCAGGATCCTAGATGGATCTCTGCCATGATCACTATTTCAGATCTTTCACATCTTGTGATTGATCTTCCATTCTATCAGTAAGCACTGTATTTATATCTGCTCTTCATATTCCCACTCCATATGAATACTGAATGTTTCCCTCATGGACTACACCCCTTTACCTTATCATTCACTAGCAGTAATAGTGTATACTCTAGACCTCAGACACAGCTTGGTTTGTGCACTTCCTGTAACCATATATAAGGGGTTATGAGCAAGAGCTGTTCCCCCAGCCTAATTCACTTGTTCACTCCCTCTCCTACCCTATCTGCAAAGGTGGCCTAGTGTAAGGACACAAGTATGGGATGGTTATTCACCTACCAAACCTTCATTGGTTCCCTAGAAGTGAGACTATCTGGAGATAAAGCCAATCCCTCATCCTCTTCTTATTGAATCATATCTTGCACCACCAAACCACCAATGTCAGGCTAGCAAGCCAACTCATACCATGTTCAGCACAGAACCCAGTACCAGAAGTACAGAAGACATTCATTGTATCAAGACCCAAATCAGAAACCATATCAAAGCCCACATGACAAGTGTTGAGTGACCAATGAAACACTATACTCTGCCTATCTTCTATCACCATAACCCATCAGGTGATCTGGCATCAACAACTGAATCCTTGAGAATGTCCAGAGGAAAGGAATGCTGAACAGCAAGGGAAGGAATGGAAGTGAGGAAAGGATGATCTTCAACACCTTGACAAACTATTGCATCATCAATATCACCAAACATTCTTGCAGCTGATGTACATCCTTCTAATACTGCAACCTAAGAATGCAGCATAATCATGGATGACCCTTGGGGTGAGGATTCTGGGTCTTGGGTGATCACATGGCTATCTCCAGATTGCCATCCTTGAAAGCTTAATCAGGAGTGCCACCTCATCTTGGGGTCTTTACACAGTTACCCAACAAGATCTTCTACAAGTCTATAGACAAGTAGGAACACACTAATAGACAACAAGTTAATATGATAAGGGCAAGCAGCAGTGTACACCTATGATGCCTGCAGGTATGACATCATCTTGACAATCATATTGATCATCTTGAGTCACATGGGTTTTCACAAAAAAAGGGAGTCTTTACAAAAAATGTCTTCCAGATTGTCTTGACTGGGTCCTGTCTTGACCAAGTCCTGAGTTAGCATGACCACACAGTTATAAATAAAAGAAGGGAGAAGTAGAGGATGAGACTGCATCTGAGCAATGCCTCACTCCCAGGCAGTCTGAAAACTGGGTGGGCAAATAGCTACTCTTTTACTTGTTATAGCTTAATATCTCTAGGCCACCAGTTAAGGCAGGGTAGAAAAGGTGAACAAGTGGATTTGGCTGGGGGAACACCAGCCCTTGCACAACCCCTTATATATGGTATATGAGAGTGCACAGACCAAGCTGTGTTTACTATCTAGAGTATACACTATTAAGGCTATTGGGTACTAGTAGGGTAAAGGGTCAGGTCTATGAGGCAAAGGTTAGACAGGCTTCTGAGAAGATCAGAAAGAAGAAAACATGCAGGAAATAATGTAAAGGGAAGATCATCATAAAATGTGAATGATCAGGAATGCAATCATGGCAGAAATCCCATCAAGGGTTCTGCAGGGTCATGATCAAGATGATATCTCAATAAGAGATCATACTGATCAGATGGTATGACAGAGATGAGAAAGGCATGGTAGCCTTGAGGATGTGGGAGAGAATCTAGATAATTGGTTGGGGGTCATGATAGTCATAAGAGAAAGGAGGAGGGGTTGAGATGTGGAACATGTGATGGAGTGATGGTGTGAAAAGGGAATGAGGTAAGTCACATGACCAGGGAAGTCATAAAGAAAATAGAATAGTTGTACCCATGTGCTAACACAAAGTATGCAGGGTGTAATCATGCACACTTGATAACACAAAGTACAAGTGTGGTTGCAATGTCATAGCAACAAGGACTCCATCATAACATCCTTAGATGTTATACCTGCAATCATAATAGGCTATTGCTGTCATATGATCTTATTATATTAATTCTTAGTGTTTCAGATATTCAAGCCACTAGTATCATTGTGATCTAGTTGGAACACCATTGGGGTTATCAGACATACTCACAGTTTACAGTGACAATGCATCATTCTTAAAGATGGCAATCTGAAATCAGCCATGCAATTACCCAAGGCTCAACCCTTGCCCCAAGAGCCAAACACAATTATGCTAGTAATGTTAGGTTCTAGTATTAGGAGGAAGACAGGAACTAGTTGCAAGAGTACTACATTCATCAAGGACTTGCAAGAGTAGTTCTGGTGTTCATCTATGAAGATGTCCCACCTTAATCCTATCATCTCATCCCATTCCCCTTTCTCTGCTGTCCTAGCACTCATTATTCTCAACATTTTAGGTTTAGCCCTATACCATTCCTGTTATGACATTGCAACCACACCTTGTACTTTGTGTCATCAAGTGTGTGTATGACTACTCTCTGCATACTCTGTGTTAGTGCATGGGCATGATTAACTATTTTTTATGACCTTCCCTGGTCATGTGATCCCCTTGCCCTCTCTTCACTCCATCACATTCCCATTATGTGTTTCACATCTCAACCCCTCTTCCTTTTTCTCACAATCCTCACAACCCCTAAATCAATCATCTTAGATCTCACCACATCCTCAAGGCTACCATGCCTCTCTCCTCTCCACCTTTCCTTTTGATCAGTATGATCTCTTATCAAGATATTAATCTCGATCATGACCTTGCAGGATCTTGATGATCTCTGCCATGATCACTTTCCTGATCTTTCAGATCTTGTGATTGATCTTTGTTATGAATCCAATATAACACTTGTTGCCTTTGTGTGGTTAGGTACTCGTGTTATGACTTATGACCTAGTGCACTGGTTGCACTTTTCATAATCACATGACATTCCTAATCATGTGACTATTCCATCCCTTTACATCATCATGCCTTTATCTGTCATGTTATCACATCTTCACTCTCTTCCTTATTCTCATGACTATCATGACCCTCCACCGATCATCTAGATTCTTACCACATCCTTAAGGTGTCCTCACCTCCTTTATCTCTGCCTGTTCCTTTCAATTGATATGATCTCTTATCAAGATATTAATCCCGATCATGACTCTACAGGATCTTGATGATCTCTGCCATGATTACCATTCCAGATCTTTCACATCTTGTGATCAATCTCCCATCCTACATTAAACCCTGCATCTTATGTCCACTTCTTCCATTCTGATGCATGAGGCTACCTAACCTTTAACTCATGGACTATTACCTTTAGCTTATCATCCAATAGCATTAATAGTGTATACCCTAAATAGTTAGTTACAGCTTGGTCTGTGCACCTTCCTGTGTTGTATATAAAGGGGTTGTGCAAGAGGCTGAGTCCCCCAGCCTAATCCACTTGTTCATCACCTCACCTACCCTGCCAGCAATGGTGGCCTAGTGTGTTAAGACAATGCAAGTAAAGAGGTCTAGCTATTCACTTGCCTGCTCTTAATTGAGTGCCTGAGGTTGAGGCACTACCCTGGAGATAAAGCCAATTCCCTACTCCATCCTTTTTTCTTTATTTGCTTACTATGTGGAACTGTGTGGTAGCCAACTCATGACTCAGTC
Organism: Singerocomus rubriflavus; assembly: GCA_038088835.1. Lineage (NCBI taxonomy): Eukaryota > Fungi > Basidiomycota > Agaricomycetes > Boletales > Boletaceae > Singerocomus > Singerocomus rubriflavus. The sequence goes on along the minus strand of JBBPJS010000639.1, from coordinate 2,226 downwards.
AAAACAGGTCCCAGTCAAGGCATTGTGGAAGACATTCATTGCAAGATTACTTGGAAGATAAGATAAGATCACATGACTCTTGATAGTTATTGCAACCATCCTAAAGATGTTATACCTGCAGACAACATAGGCATATGTTGCCGGTTGTCTTTATCCTATTAACCAAGATATTTATAGTTTACCCCTTACTGTTGAGCTTGGGAAGATTAGTGGTATCATCAAGTTGGACACCCTGGTAGGGTGGCACTCCAGAACAGCTATCAAGGTTGACAACCTGGTAATAGTCATGTGATTACCCAAGGCTCAGAATCCTCACCCCAAGAGCTGCCAATGATTATGCTAGTATCATAGGATCTAGTATTAGGAGGATGCAGACCAGGTGCAATAGTCCTGTGTTGTACTAGAGATGCAACAGTTCTCTAAGGAGTAGAAGATCATCCTTTTCCTTTATCCAAGATTCCCCCCCACTGTTCTAGCATTCTTTATCACTGAGCATCATGAGTGCAATGGTTCAAGCCTCATATAGAAGATACCAGATCACCCAACAGGTTATGGGAAGTACTATGGCTGGTAGGCTGTTGCTCATAAGTAAGGCTCGCAACAATCTTCCCCTCTACATTAAATCCTGCAGCTTCATGTCCACTTCTTCCATTCTGATGCATGAGGCTGCCTAACCTTTTACTCATGAACTTTACCCTTTACCTTATCATCGAATAGCATTAATAGTATATACCCTAGATAGTAAGTCACAGCTTGGTCTGTGCACCCTCCTGTATTATATATAAGGGGTTGTGCAAGGGCCGGTATCCTCTCAGCCAAATCCACTTGTTCACCTCACCTACCCTATCTTCATTGATGGCCTAGTGATGTTCAAGCTAGACAAGTAACAAGGTAGCTATTCACCCACCTGGTCTTTGGACTGCCTGGGAGTGAGGCATTGCCTGGATGCAGTCTCATCTTACCTCCTCCTCCCTATTCTTATTCTGTGTGGTCACACCAGCTCAAGATATGGTCAAAATGAGTCACAGTCAAGACAACTTGAAGCCCACATTCTTTGAGAAGTATTGCCCATCTTTGTGAGGGCACTAACTGATGAAGAAACTCCACATGATGCAAGACATTATCACAACAATCTTGAAGATGTTATATCTGCAGGTTGCATAGGTGTACACTGATGGCTTCCCTTATCATATTGACCAGTTGTTATTTATTAGTTGTTTCTCCTTGTTTGTGGACTTGGAGAAGACCTCGTTGGGATGCTGTATGGAGCACCCCAAGGTGAGGTAGCACCCCTAATCAGCTTTCAAGGATGGCAACCTGGAGATAGCCATGCGATTACCCAAGAGCCTGACTTCTTGCCCCACAGCTTGCCCACGATTATGCCACACTTATAGGATGTGGTATTAGGAGGATGCATACCAGCTGCAATAGTGCTTGGTGATACTGATGATGCAAGAGTTTGTCAAGGTGTTGTAGATCACCCTTTCCTCACTCCAACTCCCTTTCTGCTATTCTAGCACTTCTTATCTCTGCAACTCTCTAGGATTCCCTTGGTGATGCCAGATCACCTGATGGGTTATAGGTGATGGATATAGGCAGGGTTATAGTGTTTCTCTGGTCGCTCAACAATTCCACTGGTTATCTGCTGGATTGGTTGGTTAGTTGGCAGTGTAGCATAACTCTTTGGTTCTGCAACACATAGCTATTTTCAGGTTGCTATTCTTAAGAACAAAGATGGTGTCACTGAATATACTGGGTCTGTACAGAGAACCTCAAGTATCTTCCTACAGGAGACACTGTGCTACCTGAGGGTATAACTTATAACAGTTTGATTAATATGATAAGAGCAACATAGCAACTAGGCCTATTGTGCTCACAGGTATAACATCAGCAGGACATTACAATGAGTGTCTTACATCACATAATCTTTAGTATTTTTAGTACAGTGGTTCTTGATACAATGAATGTGTTCTATACTTTCAATGACTGGGTTCTGTCTTGACACTTGTACAAGCTGGCTTGCTGGCCTGAATATTGGCAGTTTAGTAGTGCAAGAAATGATTTGATAACAAAAAAGAGGAGGGAGGAGGTTTGGCATTATTTCCAGATATGCCTCACTTCTAGGAACTCAATGAAAAGCCAGTAGGCAAATAGCTGTCCTTTACTTGAGTTATTATCACTAGGCCACCACAAGAGCAGGGTAGGAGAGGCAACAAGTAGATTAAG